>JAWQFJ010001373.1:0-53634 GCA_034096865.1 Theodoxus fluviatilis
GCTGCTGCTGATTCGCAGTGGTAGTGTAAATGGTGGTGTGGTGGTGTGGTGAATGATGATCATGATGAATGATAGATGATGGATGATGACTGATGATGATGTTGACCGACGACGATCGAATGACAACAAGAGGACGACGATGACAGTAAACGGAGGAGGGATAGTGTTTTAACGGCCTATCAGCCTTTGTAGGTATGTAAGGCCATTAAGCACGAAAATCACTGGAAACAGTTTTAGAGTAAACGCAAATGTAAAGTCACGGTGTCCCTAGTAATCTTCGCCTCATTAAAACGAATCGCGGTGAGCGGAGACGCGGTGGGTCAATTCTTACCCCGAATCCCCAGGGGGACGAAAAGGAACATTCAGAGGAACAGGAGCAGGAGTGGGTGCGGGGAGGAGGGAGCCACTCAGCCAGGAAAGGAAGAAGATGGACGATGTAAGACCGAGAACCGAGGCGAAAAGGGGTAATGGCGAGGAGGTGGGGTGATGGGAGGAAAAGGGGGAGAAGGACGACGAGGAGGAGGACAACATGGGGGTGGAAATTTTCATCACTGTCTGGCACGGCCATCGCAGTAAAGGCTGTTCACGCAGCGGCCCCTGCGCAATGGAGCGCGTCCGCCGAGCACCTTCACTGTAGTGGCTCTCAGGTGAGGCTGTCCTGGTCTGACAAGGCGTGGGGAGTGCAGGGTCGCGTTGTCTACAATAGTACATGTATCTCACTAGGATTGGCGAGGAACGCTAGGAAAGCTCTAGGCGCGTGCGTTGCGCATCGCTCTTTGCTGGCAAGCAGACGCGAGTTTTTACGAGGAGGATTTGGAGGAACTAAGTCGTGGTTAGCGGGAAAATTCAAAATGGTGGGGACCATGTACGTACGTTGATATCCGAGACGGCAGTGCCTGTAATGAGCGTGTCAATGTCCGAGAATAGAAAATGTATGCAGGTGAGAATATGCTGATCAAATGTTCAATTGCATAACTTGAGGAGTATGTAAATAGGTTTCTCTAGTACAGAACATTTGTCGACTATCGTATGTTATTGTTTTTTTTCGCCAGCACACACCCTGCTAGCACATGTGAGCGCGGTCGATACACCTATACATACGCCTTTCAATGTGAATTCACGATGTGTATCTAGGTCGCAACCATTCCACTATTCGTGTCTAAACGAGCAATCTGGGTACGGCTGGCTTGGATGGATGGGAGTTTAAAACGGCTGTCAGTACTTCGTGAGCTGTTTAAAAATGCCCACTAGCCTGATCACGAAAAAACATAAGAAATGGTTGGAATAAATGAATGAATAAAATTTACAGCATGACTTTGTAGCCTTTTTAGAACCATTAGTCACGAAATAATTAGGCACGAGGTTTGAACTACGATCAACGTCACGATTATCCACTAGTACATTCGCCTACTTACGAAAACGTGGAAGGTAGGACGACGGTGGGTTCAATTCCTTATTATCCCCAACCCGCACAGGATGCGATGGATGGATGGACGGTGTTTTACGGCCTATCAGCCTTTGTAGGCTATTAAGGCCATTTAACCGAGATATCACTAGAACAGTTTAGAGTAAACGCTAATCAAGTCACGGTGTCGCTAGTTATTCGCCTCTCTACCGAATCGCGTAGGGAGACGAGGTGAGTCAATTCTTACCCCGAACCAGCACCGGGATGGTTAGAATTAGAACAAGTCAAGTGACTATTTCCCAAGTGATTTCACCTCCGGACAAATCGTGCAAGGATGGTGGTGAAGCCAGCGCAAAGCCAGTGTAGGGCAAGGTGCGGGGACAGAGGACACGATGGCGCGGCAAGGACACACAGCGAGGCGGGTGAAAAAGAAGAGAAAACCGGAGGCCTGTATGTATCGTATACAAAGAAAACGCAGCAACAAGGGTGAACAACGCCATTCGTTTGGTTTTTTCTTCTTCTGTGTTCATATATACGCATTACGCAATTACCCCTCTCAGCTCAACGGCCATACGAATACGCACTTTCTCAGCCTACTCCATGCTATGTTAGTGAGAAAAACACCAGAATTACACATACGTGACCCATAGGCTGCAGAGTCCGCTCTCCTCAACAACAACCCCGTTCTACGCTTCTACATATGGAGATAGACATAAGAGGCCGCGACAGGGGGATAGCCAGCTGGTGGCCGATGCGTAAAGCAGGGAGGATGAGTACAGATAAAACAAAACAAAGGGGAACGGGGACACCCCTCAGAATTGTGAGAATGTGGCCATCCGGGACTCAATTCCTGCATTGCTAGCGGGAGGAGATAAACATGGGGTGGAGGGCAGAGAGCAGTATCAGTAGACGCATTGGTCAGTTGGACAACAATGTGAGTGAAACGTTGCGAGGTTGTAATTGCTGTTGTGAATGAATAAAATTTAGGGGCGCCGGTGTGGTGGGAATGGAACATGTGGTCAATAGATTTAGATGAGTGGGCAATGTTTGCTACATCAGCCCTCCCAGTCAGATACCTTTTCCAACTCTTGCCTAGTGAAGCCAATAACATCACACAGCACGAGACAATCCGATATATTCTTTTATTTTAGTTGTTTTCAATCATCACTTCCAGCTCAATGATATGAAAAAATTGAATTACATTGGTTTCTTTGGGATACGGAATCAAAGCCTTAGGTCTTATAGTGTTAATGAATTATCAAATCGATGCAGAAAAAACTTGTTGCTTTCAGTTCGGACTACAAAGATAACTGATAATTTGATAATCGTGGACGGTTGGGAGTTTTGTTTGGTGTGTGTGTGTTGCTTTACCAGTTTATACCAGATGCATTCGTACCCAGCCACAAATAAAAGAATGCGTGCAGCAGATAATCATCCCACAGCTGGCAGTGTGGAGAGCGCTGCTCTGGAAAAGCTCTGCAGACAAACAAAAACAACAAACAGCCTCAAAACTTAGCTCAACAAAAACTAGCTTTATTCTTGACTACAAGCACTCAGTAGCAGCAGGCCGGCACACTGCGAGGTGCCAGGCCTCCTGCTGAGAAAAGACAGCACAGTGTAGGTACCTCCAAAAATACACAAAGTTGGCATTTTCAATTCAATTTACACTCGACCATCGCAATCAGAGCATTGTCAGGCTGTGCTAAGTAAAACGTTTCCTTCCATTTGTACTCACCTCGGGAATGTGTTAAATTCCGAGGAATCTCATTTGATGGATTTCGTTGTTGAGCTCTGATCATTATTATCTTGAACATAACTTAATGACCAATTTATCTATTGTCTCTACTAAGCCAAAGTACTTCAATAATATTGAATGAAGACATGTACTAAAGAGCACAAAACCACACTTTCAACACTACAAATAACACTACAAGAATAAACATTTGAAAATTTTGAACTTCCATTTTTCGTGTATATTTATCAGCATCTCTTGCGACTTTAACAGCTGAAAGCAACAGATCATTATACAATAAAAGTAACCACCATTGTGGAATGTACCCAAAAGAAAGCTTCATGTATCATTTACTATTCTGCTGGTACAATGTAGGATGACTTAGTGGTGTAGCAATAAAAAAGCAAACACAACCTCACCTTCACCAGAACTGCCAAACATGGCTATTAACACGTGTCACCATTATTTTAAGTATGACGGAGTACAAGATGTACAACAAACGGTTCATGTGTTGAAGCTGCCATCAGGAAAACCAAAGCAACATTTCCATTCACAAATCCTCTTGATGGCAAGTAATGAAAAGTGACAGGAAAAGGATCAAACAGCAAATTACAGATTCTGCAGTTTACATGGGATGGGTGCTCCATAGACAAGGAGGAGGATCTCAGTAGTTATCCCAAAATTCTGTGTTTTCTTCCAAGCAAGTAGATGCCAGAAATTTTCATTGACCTTCATAAATCATTCTTCTCAATTCCAATGTACATCACAGCAGTTGAATGTCTTCACGAAAAATTATTTTTTACTTATGGTTACCATCACCTGCATTATTAAATTCACCATGCCCACTGGAGATGAAGATTATGTCTATTTAAAAATGTAAATTTGGTATGCTCCTATTCCAGACAGAATGTCTTCTGTGTCCTCACCCAGTTGCATTCTAAGGGCCAGAGTTTTATCATGCATGCAGCAGCTGTCACACTTCAGACATTTGTTCATACAAGTCAGCCACTTTCCAATGCACTGCATTCCCACATCATCTTTCAATCGGAAATCACATTAGGCCCAGTCTACTCAACAGCCAACAAGTATCTGCCAAAATGTATACTGATTGCTAACATAATCAATCATAATAGAAGTAGTAGTAATATTACTTTAATAACAATAATAAAAACAAGAAGGGCAAAGCCCATACGACTCACATGCTTGACCTTGACCTTTATATGACCTTGACCTTCAGGTGACCTTCAAGGTCAAGGAACTAAACCTACCAATGACATCATACACAAAGAAATGCTTTACACATTTTTCCTACCAAAATACATGTGACCTTGACCCAAGGTCAAGGTCATCCAAGGTCATGCAACACAAAGCTGTTAATTCAAGACATAGGAAGCACAATGGTGCTTATTGGCACTTTCTACCATGAGATATGGTCACTTTTAGTGGTTCACTACCCCATTTTGGTCACATTTCATAAGGGTCAAAGTGACCTTGACCTTGATGATATGTGAACAAATGTGTCTCATGATGAAAGTATAACATGTGCCCCACATAATTATTAAGTTTGAAACAGTTATCTTCCATAGTTCAGGGTCAAGGTCACTTCAAAATATGTATACAATCCAACTTTGAAGAGCTCCTGTGACCTTGACCTTGAAGCAAGGTCAACCAAACTGGTATCAAAAGATAGGGCTTGCTTTGACCTATATACCACTTGTAGCTAAGGTTGCCATTCTCAATAACGTGGGAGAAAATTGGGAAAATGTGAAAAATGACTGTTTTTGAGACCACATTTATGGCTCCTGTGACCTTGACCTTGAAGCAAGGTCAAGTCACTATGTATGTTTTTTGAGGCCTTGTCATCATACACCATCATGCCACATTTGGTGTTGATAGACTTAATAGTCTCCGAGAAAAATCCAACGTTTAAGTTTTTTACGGACGGACGCCCGCCCGCCCGGACGGACGGACGACACGGCTCAGTACATAGACTCACTTTTGCTTCGCATGTGAGTCAATAAGATGCAGAAATCAATTTGTGCCAGATGTTTCTAAGGGTATTAAGGATTGAAAGGTTTGTGCCAATGATGTTTTCTGATGACAAGGATGGATGGATGCACTTCACCACAGGATGACCATGAGAGGTGCCTGATAAGATTACTCAAATTTGGGACAGCAAAGCCCAAAAACTGCTGTGTGGTTGCAAGAAAGAGGTAGGGGATGGGGGATGGGCGAGTTGGGGGGTTACTCGGATAGGAATTAATTACATTTCACCAGTTCACAGAGGGATGACCAATGACATACATAGTAAACAAAAATCTTATAAAACAATACTGGCAGAGCTATGACCTCAGCATAACAGCAGTACAACAAGGTAAGACTAATATGTGATAACAAAAAGAAGCAAATGAGTGTAACCTAACATAAGCTATGTTTATCTCTCTCCAAGCTAGATGCCTTCTGTGGCCAGCACCGCTGCAACTCATCCTTTGTCAACATGTTTCAGTTCCTCCTCTCTCCCACTACTGTGTTGCCTATGACAGTTTCAGTTCCTCCTCTCTCCCACTACTGTGTTGCCTATGACAGTTTCAGTTCCTCCTCTCTCCCACTACTGTGTTGCCTATGACAGTTTCATTCCTGCAAGCTTTTATGTGCCAACAAAATGAAAGATCCATTGAAGAGGTCCACTCTTATTTATATCTGCACAGCCCTTCAAATATCTCATTCATAAATAGGCACCAGATGATTCCTAACCTTTCAAAGTGGCAGTGAGCCAATAGCCTTTTAGAGATCTTGTTTTTGTATTAGCACACATCATCACTAAATCGTAAATGGGTAACTTTTCCATAAATGGCAACATATGCACCTCTTAAAATGATTATCATTTCTATATAAAACAAGAAGGGCAAAGCCCATACGACTCACATGCTTGACCTTGACCTTTATATGACCTTGACCTTCAGGTGACCTTCAAGGTCAAGGTCAAACAACTAAACCTACCAATGACATCATACACTAAGAAATGCTTTACACTTTTTTCCTACCAAAATACATGTGACCTTGACCCAAGGTCAAGGTCATCCAAGGTCATGCAACACAAAGCTGTTAATTCAAGACATAGGAAGCACAATGGTGCTTATTGGCACTTTCTACCATGAGATATGGTCACTTTTAGTGGTTCACTACCCCATTTTGGTCACATTTCATAAGGGTCAAAGTGACCTTGACCTTGATGATATGTGAACAAATGTGTCTCATGATGAAAGTATAACATGTGCCCCACATAATTATTAAGTTTGAAACAGTTATCTTCCATAGTTCAGGGTCAAGGTCACTTCAAAATATGTATACAATCCAACTTTGAAGCAAGGTCAACCAAACTGGTATCAAAAGATAGGGCTTACTTTGCCCTATATACCATATATAGGTCAGGTATCCAATCTCAAAAACTTCAGAGAAAATTGAGAAAATGTGAAAAATGACTGTTTTTTAGACAACATTTATGGCCCCTGCGACCTTGACCTTGAAGCAAGGACAAGTCACTATGTATGTTTTTTGAGGCCTTGTCATCATACACCATCATGCCACATTTGGTATTGATAGACTTAATAGTCTCAGAGAAAAATTCAATGTTAAAGTTTTCGGACGCCCGGACGCCCGAAAAGGGTGAGTACATAGACTCACTTTTGCTTCGCATGTGAGTCAAAAACTGACAATGTCTATTCATTACAGATTTTTCATTAGTCTTTTGAAAACAAGACCTCTGTCTCCCAGTATCAACATTGTTTTGTACAAACTACATGTGTGTTTTCATTATCAGAAACACTGTGGAGAATACTCTCTGATAGTCAAGCTGAAACCGGATTGCTATCTGATACCTGTGATGTCTTGGTCTCGATGCACATTTCATTTCTTCCTTTATGACTACAAATATAAAACAATGCAAAATATATTTATGCCTAATATAATAATCATGTCCTAGAAAATATTTGCTCTCTACACTGTATCGCAGTAGAGCCTCCTTCTTTACCTTACATCAAGTACAGGACCACTGCTATTCTTGTCTATGCTTCAAGGCCATTCAGATGTGGTCTTATCTCAATTCAGAGAGTCAGAGTGTATACAACATTGTAAACTTTGCCTCAACCTTAAGATATCAAACCACCACAGTGTGATGGAAGCACGCAGGGCAAATAGCAATTTTTCTGTCAAATGTCAGCTTGTCTGTCTGTCTAAAGTCTGTGCATCTTCATTCTCATGGATAATTTCAGATAATGACACAGATACAGGAGCAGCTTTCAGAGTTAAAGCTGTCAACATCTTTCAAAAGTTCAAAAGCTAAACATAACAAGAGTTGTCATATACAAACTTTGTTGCATAAAAACAATTTTTTAAAGCTCAAACATGTTTCTATCCTTGACATCTGACTGCTCTTAAATGCATATGAATATTTGGCAAAAGAAGCAGAACTCATGAAGGAAAAGCATGCTCCTTTTACATGATGTAATCACTACGGCAGACTTGGTAAAAAAAGCAATTAAAAGATGAGACATCTTTCATACCGCATCAAACAGTCTAGTGGAAATGAATAAGTAGGTGATGCAATCTTGAAGCAAATGAAAACAAAAAATAAACCAAAAACCTTCCCAACTAGTTCAAATGAAACATGTGCATACAGTCTTATTTGCGAGTACAAAACAACGTATAATATAGATCAAAGACAAAAAATATCAACTTAATGAAAACTACACTCAACATTTTCCAACATTCAGCATTATCCATTCATACACTTTCTCTGCAATACTGGGTCAAAAAATTAACTTTAAAAATTAACAACAGAAAAAAGCAGTGTTTTCTAACAAATATGGCACACTAAGCAGAAACAGAGCAACACATAACCAGAAGTGAAAGACACGATCTGTAAAGCAATTAGCTCATGAACAATTCAAAATCACATTCAAGAGGATGCTAAAAATGTCTATAATAAATCACATCTGAAATTCCTAATTACTGACAAAAAGTGCAGCCAATAATCAGGAGTAAATGCAGAAGAGGGAAGAAGAAGGATAGACTGTCAGATTCATTTTTTGTTCCTCAAACTCTTGACAGCAGGACTTTTAATGCAGGCAATGGGTCTCATTTGGTCTCATGTATCATTATTTTTTACTAAACTTGTAACGTTTCATTGGGGGGGTGGTGGGGGTGGGGGTGTGGGGGGTGGGGGATGGGGGGAAGAGGCGGCGGCTGCAGGGTGGCACAGGAAAGGTCAACTTCGCAAATGCAAGAGAGAATGGATCAGAAACCAACGAGCAGTTTTCACTTGCACTTACAAGCAATTTAGCAATCAGCAGAAAAGACAATAGCTGGAGAGTTGAAGAATAAATTCACACAGAATTTGTACCATGTTGATTAACAGCTGCACACACATGTCCCACATAAATCTCCTATGCCCTGATGCATCATCTTGGCAGGCTGTCTGTTCTACCAAACATACTATCTCTGCACCAGCACCATGACACTGTGTCCTTTTAAGCAATCATGCCCACTGAAGAATTCTCCATATGATAGCATTTTTATTGCAAGTTAATGCACCTATCTAGCACCATTCACTGTGCACCCATAACAGACACCATGTGCTAAAAATGTTGGTTCAAAATATTTCAGAATGACAGTTCATACAGATTTCTCATCTATGTCTCTTATCCAATGCTGCTCCATACTCTTCCAAATTTGTTCAAATAAAATTTACCAATTTTTTTTTTAAAAGTGCTATAATTTTTCTCTACTTAACCCTCTTACCACCAGACGTCCAGGTGCGTCCTGCAAAAAATGGCTATTCTCTCCCGTGGACGTCCCGCACGACACCATACTCACACTGGAAGCTGTCATGTTTTCCATGGTAACGGTAATCGCGCGAGATTTTGAGCATTAGCTCCGCAGTGAATAGGCCATAGGCTGCCATTTTGATTGTTAATTTCTAGCAATCAAGTGAATTTTTATGAATTTTTTAAACAACGCAATGTTGGGCAAGCCCCATTCAGGCCCATCGCATGTTTTTTTCGAAGATAGCAGTGCAGAAAGCGTTGAATTGCCGCTGTTGACCTGGAGTAGGACAATCAGAGTGACCTAGATCCAGAGATTCCGACTACCAAAGTCGACAGTGATCATCTCCGATTAAATGGACCTGCAATCTGACTCGGATCACACTAGAGAAGTTTGCGGAGGAAGTGGGCGTGCTTTGAGACCTGCTTGCTGGTGCATCAGCCTCTGATAATATTGAATTATTTCTAGATGATTCATTTTCCAACATGTTGCGGAGCAAACTTGCATGTATGCTGTTTAATACTAAAAACACAGGTGGAAGAGAGTTGTGAGGACAGAGTGTGGAAAGTCACCACTGTCAAAGAAATCAAACTCTTCTTCACAATCAAAATGTTTTTCTAAGATTTGTCTCCATTTTTATTATTATTTTGTCCTCTATGATCTTCCCTTGTGAGGTACTGTGTTTTTTATCATTAGGCAGTGTGTGTGGTCAAGGGGGAGTTAACTCGTCACTTGCATGGGCTTTAGATTGTGGCTGTAATGTAGATAAGATGTTATAATAATGGTTAGGGGAATGGAACTGAAGGTTGAGGGACTGCATCTTTTCAGAGATTCTTAGCTACACTGTATTTCAATTTTTTCGTGCCCATTATTTGAGCCTCAAAGGAAAGATGAGCATTTCTTATGTAAGAGAAATATGTTATCAAAAGGAAGGTATTAAAACTTTTGTGGGAAAACAAAGTTTTTATTTAATTTTATTTATATTTAAGGTAACCGTTAAAATTTACACGGTTGCCTCCCTTTTCGTGGGGTTTAGAGTTAGGTTTTTTGCCCAAGGTACCTGTGGTAAGAGAGTTAAAGATCAAAAGAGTTGCTGACTCATTTTCACTTCTATACAAAACAAATCCACTGCAAAGGATTGGAGGTCACATCAATGAACTGAAATCAGAACTTTTCTAGCATAGGCAGTAAAGAGAGAAGCTGCAACAGAGGTACAACAAACGATGTCAGCCATCACAACTATGCATTAGGGCATCTCCATAGTGTCAAAGAAACTTACATCATTCAGAGTTTGATCTGATCCACCAGCACCATTTCCTGACCAGATCAAAGTCTGGTTCCGCAGACAGCCTATTCCAGTGTCAGCATGGGTCACGCCAAGGCCAGCCTGTCCCATCCCACTGACCACGCAGGTCTCCTCTGGCATTTCTGGGCTGAAGAAGTCCATCTCCGTAGCTTCTGACCACTTTAGAAGAACTGACAATTTTTATGACTCACTCACCTGACAATTTTGGGTTTGACAAGGGGAGGCAGATAACATTCCTAGCTCTCTTCCCTATTTCTTAATGTCTGTACTTCTCAAACCTAAATAAGTTCATCCGATATGGAAAAAAAAAGAACCCAGAAAAATATGCTTAGAAATAAGTTTATATATAAATTCATGTTTAAACAACATCACGTTGGCAGAGAATGTTCTTTATCAGTAGCTCTCCATGATATAATCAAATGCTGATATCCCACATGATCTCAATAATAAACAAAGCATTCATCAAAACAACATTGAGCTACAGGAGGAAAATGCAAGTGAAATGACATGTTGATGCTGACAAATGAAATGGCTGTACTGTTTCTCATTCCAAATTGACAAAAGCAAAATGTACAAAGTCACGGGATGCACTTGTTAAAGGCCTCGCCTTACATCTCCAGGCATTCATGATTCACTTGTTTCAGAACCTGGCAAAAACATCATCAAGCGCTCAGCTTCATAATTGGTCATCTTATTTACAATGAGTAAACAATACAGACAGGAAATGCACAACTATTGTTTACTTTACTGAACAACAAAGAAAGGGAGGTTCTTTTTTCTCTTTGGAGAGGTCTGTGAATCAATTTGGATAAATGAAAATGCATGAAACTCCAAAACGTCGTGATAAAAAAACAAAAAGCAAGTAAACAAAAAAAGCAAGTAAACAAAAAAAGAAGGGGAAATATTTGGGACAAGCTATGTAGTCTAAGATCTGTATGCTGGAGCACATTCAGATGTGAGGTAGGACTAATACCAGAAGAAGAAAGGAAGAGAAAGCTCCATCCTTTCTCTCAGGACCTGCCAGCTACAATACACACAACATAATACACCAGGCACCCAGTGTTATCACTACACTACAGCACTGCCAGCTACAATACACACAACATAATACACCAGGCACCCAGTGTTATCACTACACTACAGCTATCAAAAAGTGTCTCTACTGAAACAAAGAAGCAGAGTGCTCAATTAGAGACCAGAGACCTCTCCACAGAGAGATGCCAAAGTCTGTGAACACCTCAGTAGCCAAGCAGTGTTGGTGCAGAGGTCAGCCCTGCTCAGGGCCGACCAGACAGCAGCGTGATGTCATCAAGGGCATCATGGATGCCCTTCAGTCCACCTTCAACGTCCGGCTGTACTGCTGCTGTGGCTTCTCCTTCCACGACTCCTTCACTGCTGACCGTTTCAGCTGCCCATCCCTGACAAATACATCACAGGTGCATTCTTTCTTGAGCAGTGACTGGGTGGGTTGGCAGCTAGTGAAAACATTAACACAAGAACAATTGAGGATAGTTTTAACATAACCAGGTTTCATTCCAAGAATGCCTTCAGGCTGAGCAAGTGCTCTGCTGTGAATGCCTCTGAACTGTTGCCCTCTTGTCAACTCCGCTCATAATCCATGGTCCAGTATTTAGTAACTTTCACTAGAAGGTTGATCTCAAACAATTTTGGATCAGGTTAAAACAGCACATGACTTGAGAGACTGCATTTTTCAGCCTGAAATTCCAACAGACTATGAGATGCAGAACCTACTGTCATTCAGGAAAAGAGCAACCACAGACAGCAGGGGAGGTAAATTCTGTCAATGGCCAAGAATTGGCTCCCTTTAAGAACACTGCACCTCAAAATCTTGACAAATACTGGGTACAGTGAAGATTTTACTGCTATCTCAAATACTTCATCTGAGCAGATCAAAGTGATCTCTGCAGAGAGCATTGGTTTCTCTCAGTTCCTGCTGGATGCCATTCACACTTTACCTCTACCCCCTTTCAAAATAAATGCCATGCAAGAGTAAAATTCTGTCCCTTTATTCTAAAGATTTTATTGGCTGCTTAATTTCAAGGCTAAACAACTAAAATGCATAGCAAAGACACAAAGATAATTTGTTTATTTTGCCTACATTTAAGCTTTGTGTTTACATCAAATGAAAAAGTGTATCATTCATGAAGAAAAGAAAAATTCAAAAAAATTAGTTGAATTTGCAGACCTGCCTAAGGCTAATTTGGGAGATTCTGAAAAACACGCCTGGGTCCGGGCGGGGGGGGGGGGGGGGGGGGGGGGGAGGAAGGGGGCTCAACCGAGCGGGGGGTGTGTGTGTGTGTGTGTGTGTGTGTGTGTGTGTGTGTGTTTAGATCGGCCCTATAGGGGCGCTTCGAGCTCAGCCGAAACGTGACCCTAACGACCCTATGAGACCGCTTAGAACTCAACCGAATAGTGAGAGCGGGGGGGGGGGGGGGGGGGGGGGGGAGATGGCATGGCCCTATAGGAGCCCTTAGAGATCAGCCGAAACGTGAGAGCGGGTGTGTGTGTGTGTGTGTGTGTGTGTGTGTGTGTATGTGTTTCACTGCTATTGAAATCGGGAGAATTCAAAGCCTAATCGGGAGGTCGGAAGATGCAGGCCTAAATCGGGAGTCTCCCGATTTTTTCAGGAGAGTAGGCAGGTCTGAATTTGTCCTTTTCTAGGGTAACCAAAATGCTGGCCATAAAAAAGCTGCTTCACATACTGAGCTAAAGTTATTAAAGGATTCAGCATTTTGACTCTCACCATGCATTTATTCAGACTGGGTCATCAATACAATTACCCATAGCAAAAGATGTATAGACATTACTTTTCATTAATAAAGACTAGCAGAGTCAAAGTCATTTGCATATGGGAAAGACGTGTGCCTGGGGACATTCATCATTGGTAGAAAAACAGCACAGGAAACACAAGACAGCCACACTAGACAGCCACACAAGACAGCCACACAAGACAGCCACACAAGACAGCCACACAAGACAGCCAGTCAAGACAGCCAGACAAGGCAGCCAGTCAAGACAGCCGCACAAGACAGCCACATGAGACAGAAAGACAAGACAGCTAGATGAGACAGCCACACAAGACAGCTAGACAAGACAGCCAGACAAGACAGCCACACAAGACAGCCACGCAAGACAGCCACACAAGACAGCCACACAAGACAACAACACTAGACAACCAGACAAGACAGCCAGACAAGACAGCCAGACAAGACAGCCACACATGACAGCCACACAAGACAGCCGCACAAGACAACCAGACAAGACAGCCAGACAAGACAGCCACACAAGACAGCCACACAAGACAGCTGCACAAGACAACCAGACAAGACAGCCACACAAGACAGCCAGACAATACAGCCACACAAGACAGCCACACAAGACAGCCACACAAGACAGCCACACAAGACAACAACACTAGACAACCACACAAGACAGCCAGACAAGACAGCCACACAAGACAGCCACACAAGACAACCACACAAGACAGCCAGACAAGACAGCCAGACAAGACAGCCACACAAGACAACCAGACAAGACAGCCACACAAGACAGCCAGACAAGACAGCCACACAAGACAACCAGACAAGACAGCCACACAAGACAGCCACACAAGACAGCCAGACAAGACAGCCACACAAGACAGCCAGACAAGACAGCCACACAAGACAGCCACACAAGACAGCCACACAAGACAGCCAGACAAGACAACCAGACAAGACAGCCAGACAAAACAGCCACACAAGACAGCCACACAAGACAGCCACACAAGACAGCCACACAAGACAACCACACAAGACAGCCACACAAGACAGCCACACAAGACAGCCACACAAGACAGCCACACAAGACAGCCACACAAGACAGCCACACAAGACAACCACACAAGACAGCCACACAAGACAGCCACACAAGACAGCCAGACAAGACAGCCAGACAAGACAGCCAGACAAGACAGCCACACAAGACAGCCAGACAAGACAACCAGACAAGACAGCCACACAAGACAACCAGACAAGACAGCCACACAAGACAACCAGACAAGACAGCCAGACAAGACAGCCAGACAAGACAGCCAGACAAGACAACCAGACAAGACAGCCGCACAAGACAACCAGACAAGACAGCCACACAAGACAACCACACAAGACAGCCACACAAGACAGCCACACAAGACAGCCACACAAGACAGCCACACAAGACAACCAGACAAGACAACCACACAAGACAACCACACAAGACAGCCACACAAGACAGCCAGACAAGACAGCCACACAAGACAACCACACAAGACAGCCACACAAGACAGCCAGACAAGACAACCAGACAAGACAGCCACACAAGACAACCACACAAGACAGCCACACAAGACAGCCACACAAGACAACCACACAAGACAGCCACACAAGACAGCCAGACAAGACAGCCACACAAGACAACAACACAAGACAGCCACACAAGACAGCCAGACAAGACAGCCACACAAGACAGCCAGACAAGACAGCCACACAAGACAACCACACAAGACAGCCACACAAGACAGCCAGACAAGACAGCCACACAAGACAGCCACACAAGACAACAACACTAGACAACCAGACAAGACAGCCACACAAGACAACCAGACAAGACAACCACACAAGACAACCACACAAGACAGCCACACAAGACAGCCACACAAGACAACCACACAAGACAGCCACACAAGACAACCAGACAAGACAGCCACACAAGACAGCCAGACAAGACAGCCACACATGACAGCTGCACAAGACAGCCACACAAGACAGCCAGACAAGACAGCCAGACAAGACAGCTACACAAGACAGCCACACAAGACAGCCACACAAGACAGCCAGACACTCACCATTCCAGGTCCACAAGGCCTCCTCGTCTGGCAATCTCGGCCTTCACCCTGTTGGCAAACCCTACGGCATCTTCATCCTCCTGGATATAAAAAAGAGCAGTAGTATCATAACACTGCTCAATTCATCATTGAAAAAATACTTTTTAGGGACAAATATGTGACCCATTTTCACTAAGTCTTAACTCAGCATTCAGCAAAAACACAGCAGAGGCTGACAAAGGTGATGAGGGTGGATTTTGTGTATCTTGATGATTTGGCAAAACTGAATCCTACATACACTTAATTTTCATAATCGAATGTTGGAAAGTTTCTTTTTAGCTTAAAAAACACCACAAATTGCACTTTATTTTACCTACCCATTCTAAGTAATATACATTCTATTCCTCAGTTTTGCATTTTTAGTTGAATAATAACAATCATTTGTTGTCAAGATCAAATACTTATCCATTAACTTATCACTATGTTCAGAAATATTTTTTCTCTACTGACCTGGCAAATTTTGAGCTGATGCATGCATTAATTAAAAAGGCCCGTTGCTAAGGAAAAACTGTGGAGAAAGTTGTTAAATCTTTGACCCTTTATTTATCAAAATAGCCGTCAGCATACCACCTCTCTTTGACAGTTTTTGGAGTAGAAGTCTAATTCTTATATCAAATGAAAGACAACTTTTTGCAGAGTCTGAAAATACAAATATATCAAAATCTAATTTTTGCGAGTTAAGACTCAGTTTGTGAAAACGGGTCACATATTACACTATCTATGGAGAATGAGTATTTACTGAACGTGTTGTGTATGACTTCATTTTAGCGTGGTAAATAGCTTGAGGAGTTGGCATTCCTGCCACCGAGTCATGCGAAGCATGGTGGGTGGTGGGACACATTGCAGCTCAAGACAGGACATTGGCAACCAGGCAGGATGTCCTCCTTGAGGAAGAAGTTCCCATCTGAGTGGCACTTAGTACTGCTTCCAAGGGGCTGCCCATGGCTGAGCTACTGGAGCAGGTCCCAAACCTCTGGCCACTGGTTCCACCTGATGATGGAGGCATCTAGCGGCTACAGACAAATATAAAACTCCTGATTCAAAAACCCCTCATGGAATCTCTTTAAAGTAATTATCCTAATAAACAAACATGAATAATAAATATTGTAATTCAGCTGTTTCATGTAGGTTCAGTTTGATTGTTTGCATACTGCCTTAGTGTGAAGGTTGAGTTGCAGCCTGACCTGTTTTGTCATGGGAGGCAGGTACCAGACATCGCAGACCAGTGCCCAGCTTGTCATGATGTTGAAGAGGTGTCCCACCATGCCTTCGTTGCTGCTGTTCCAGAAGGCGTCGCCAAACCTCATGTCATACTGCCAGAGAGAAAGGGCAGTCAGCTTCACACAGTTGCATAACACCATGCAGGGAAGTAAGACTGCCAACACTCATTTTAAAAATGGCATAACAATAAACTATTCTTCAAACCTTTTTAAAAACAAAAATATACCACAGCCACACATGCCTATAAATGCCAGGGTGAATTTGTTTTTGGGGGGGGTAGGTGGGTGGTTGGTGGTGGTGGTGGTGTGTGTGTGTGTGTGTGTGTGTGTGTAAACGAGCTCATGAATATTTATACTGAACCCAACAAGCACAATATATTGAAAACAAATGACAAACCCGATGTGCATTGCCATAGAAAAAGTCAGCTGGCAGCCATTGCTTACTAAATGAAAAGCAGTTAAGTATATATGCCATCAAATAGTTGTATCAAATATCAATCAAATCTTTTCAAATATACCAAAACCATGTATGTCGATTAAAATAGACCAGTTTCTTTTTCTGACAATAAACTCATTACTATACATAGCATTTTTGTTCAAAACTACTGACAAGCTGGATGTCAGTCACAGCAGTCAAGGTGAGACAAACCATATTTTGCTTGCCTCAACCATGAACATTAAAAAAACAACTTCAATATTTTAAGGTCCACGGTTTGAAGTTTAGAAAGCCAGATGACTCACCACCTTCCAACCCATAGTTCATAAAATAGGCGTTACAATAACACCCTAATTCTGCATTTGGTAAATGCAGGCCTCTTGCAATATCAAGCATATCATTGAGTAAGATGTGAATTACTGTTTTTAAAAAATTATCGTGCAAGAAATCTGAGCTACCTTGATGGCGACTGGGTATATTGTGGATCCTACTTCAAAGCTTCCCTTCTTGAACATCATGACAGAGGTGTTGTTGATGCAGGTTCCTGGAGAAAAACCCCCACAGAGATCAGATTTGTAAAGAATAAGATCCAGCTGAGAGGGGAAAGGGGTTTTCAATGGCAAAGTGTACAAAAATTGCATTTCATGTAAGCAGAAAGTGAGCATGATTGACATGGTCACGCTATGCCAAAGCCGGTGCAAGCTTTAAATTAATGTTGACAATCCCTAAAAGGTGCACCTTGCTTGCCATCAACAGTTATTTCAGCACACTGCTTCTTAATAACATGCTTGGATGTTGGCCCATCAATCTGCGTTTGTCATCCTCTTGCGGCGAAAGCTGAACAACAGTAATGCCTGTATACTATCTCCCTAGTTAACAGTTTTGCAGTGGCTCTTCTCCATCAAAGACACAAACCAAAGGAATATGACATCTACTGATCACCCTCATGGCAACTCTTTGCAAAACAGCAGGAAAAATCCACTGACCTTCAGGGAAAATCAAAATGGGAAGTTTTTCCCCGTCGTTCACATGCTCCTGCAGTCTGAAAAAAAGGGGGCAGTTCAGCAGATTTGTCATATCAGCCAACACCTGGGACACACTCAGCAGAAAACCCAGAGGAGAGAGAAACATTTCAAGGAGAACCATTCAGGCTCCCGCGCATCATGGAAGCTGATAATAGCTGCTGGTAGGGCCTGCCTCTTGCAGATAGAAATAAAATGATGGGATTTTCACTGATTTATACGATGAAATTGTGCAACGATTTTGTCACCGACTGATATACACCATTTATGGAAGCATACTATCTCTGTACATGTGTACATTTATGGAAGCATACTGTCTCTGTAAATGTATACATTTACGGAAGCATACTGTCTCTGTACATGTATACATTTATGGAAGCATACTGTCTCTGTACATGTATACATTTTTGGAAGCATACTGTCTCTGTACATATGTACATTTATGGAAGCATACTGTCTCTGTACATGTATACATTTATGGAAGCATACTGTCTCTGTACATGTATACATTTATGGAAGCATACTGTCTCTGTACATGTATACATTTATGGAAGCATACTATCTCTGTACATGTATACATTTATGGAAGCATACTGTCTCTGTACATGTATACATTTATGGAAACATACTGTCTCTGTACATGTATACAGTTATGGAAGCATACTATCTCTGTACATGTATACATTTATGGAAGCATACTGTCTCTGTACATGTATACATTTATGGAAACATTCTGTCTCTGTACATGTATACAGTTATGGAAGCATACTATCTCTGTACATGTATACATTTATGGAAGCATACTGTCTCTGTATATGTATACATGTGCAAGGTGAGAGAAAAGTGTGTGCATCCTCTCAAATTTTAGCAATTAACAGCAATTTCACGCCTCACACTTCCGCAGGCTTTCTCATCACCCTACCTTGTTTTCACTTGGAAGCTAATAAAGTATGTTAACAATCAGATGGATGGATAAATCAGCCTTTGTAGGCTAATTAAGGCCATTGATGAACAAAAAATTATTAAGTTTTGTTTAGATATGAGCAAATCAAGTGTATATTTCCCTAGTAATTTGCCTCTTACAAAATGCACAGGGAGACACAGTCAGTCAATTCTTACCCCCTGCCCATGAGGGCACTTGTCAGACATCAATACTGAATGCTTCGTTGTCACTGACATTTACCGTATGCAAAATGCAAATTAATTATAATCATTAAGAAGTATTTTTTACAGTCTGTGTCGCAGATTGGATCATTAAAAAGCAACTCCATCCTACACCATCCAGCCTAGACAAAAGCTCTCAGCCATGAGCAAGGGCACTATGGAATACAGAGGGGATGAATGGCGAAGACACTCTTCACTTGTCCAGCAAGCAACAATTTTCAACACTAACACTTTCAGCCTCATTGTAACAACCAGTTTGAAACTCCGAAACTCCATTTCTTTCATGAGAATGGGTAACTATGAGTTGTCATTCAACTATAAATCATGTTGCATTTACAGCACACACATAAAATATTGCCTTCGATAGTTTCATCAAATATACATCAGCTCACAAAAAATGGACCAACACAAGAGAGAGTGAAAAAAAAATCTGGAAAGACAAGGGATTGAGATATAAAATCAGAATTGGTACTGCACTAACAGGCTTTGTCAGCAGTTTGTGAACTCTCTGCCTCATGTGGGCCAGGAATCCCCCAGATCTCAGGCCAAAGTTGTGCTCTTGCAGGGAGGCTCATGCACCCCACATGAGATTTATCAAGCGACCCTGACCTCAAGATGTTCCTGTTCCATGCAGAGTTGACTGACCTCACAGCTACACTCAGTGACATTCAGCAGGAATCACACTACCCAACATAAGCAGTCTAACAACTCATGTCACTATGTGCATCTATGGTGTGAGAGCAGCTTCATGTTCAGATATGATGTCCTGCATCAAGCATGCAACTGCTATTTGCAATTCCATAAGCAAGTTCTGTTATTTAAAAGGAACATGCATCTATCACAAGAAAAAATGTAACTGAAATCTTCAATGCTATTCTTGAAAAAGAAAAGAATATAAAAACTGCAAATTCATTATATTTTATTGTCTATATATGCACAACTAAATGAGCTTGAAAGCTCTGTAATTTACTTTTGATTGCGGCGGAGTGAAGTTGCCAGCCCCCCATCAAACCATCCTTGGCGCCAGGCAATGTTTCACATTTACCAATTTACCACAGGTAAAAAAACCCTCTTGTACTATATCACTTGTCCGGAATGAGGTATGAAAAGTTGCAAAGAACCTTGCCAATGTTTTACAAGTCTACTTCACCTCTATGTGAATGTCACTTTAGGTGCACGGTTCACTATCCACACCCGACCTTGCCTGTCAAAAGTGGATTCAGCCAGTTCTCTTCAACCTTCAGTACAACACTAGGACAGTCAACAAACCTGCTAGGAAAAAAAGTCTCACCCACTAACAATGCATCCCTGTTTGACAGGGTACAAACCAAGTGCACTTCGCTACAGGTATGCACAACAGCACTTCAAGATGGCTGATAAGCAGATATGGTAACCAGTTGTGTAATCTTGATGATATGACTGCAACCCTCCTAGATATGTAACTATTCAGCAATGACACTCATAGTAACAGCAGTGATATGTACATCAGGAAACATTTTGCAAACCATATGAAAGGCTGAATGTTTGCTTTTTGTCAAAATATTCTACAGCATTTAGCTGTAAACAGGTACAGGCAAAGACAGGTATATGGATTCACACTAGGAATATGAACAAGTACACTGCACTAGACCCAGTGAAATGAAATGAAAGTGAACCGCCATAAATACAAAGAGGTGGCCCTCACATACTTTTCCTACTGCTAGCTTCTTGTCCTTTTTTGTTCCATGTCTCACAAACAGTATGCAGAAAAGGTCAATCTCGCTTCTCTTTTATTTTTCTTTCTTTGTTTTGTGTCAGCACACAAACAGTATGCAGAAAAGGTCAATCTCGCTTCTCTTTTATTTTTCTTTCTTTGTGTTGTGTCAGCTCACAAAAAGTATGCTGAAAAGGTCAATCTCGCTTCTCTTTTATTTTTCTTTCTTTGTGTTGTGTCAGCACACAAAAAGTATACTGAAAAGGCCACTGAGGCCAATGCTGAGTTAACAGGAAAACTCCCTTAGCTTTAGAACAGTGCCTCATTGTCAGACAGCAGACTGTGATCAAAGTTGATATGGACAGAAATAAATTATGATATCTATGGATGGTTGTTAAGGGCAGTTAGTACACTGAAAAATCATTGGAGGCTATGGACTGTATGGTCCCATTCTAAAACTTATTTGTTTTGGGAAGAAAAATGGGAACATAGCCTTCAATGATTTTCCAATGTATTGATAACCACCCTTAAAAACCAAATCACACAGAAGCAACAGTCTCCAAGTGCCATGTTCTTTCCATGCAACACTCTGCCTGCTGCCAGCTTACAGGTTTAAAAATTCACAGGTAGAGGGACCACATCCTGTCAAATCAGCATTTGCTCCCTTTGCTGTCCACTGATAGGCACATGCCGTAGGTGAGGCAGGCAAGGCACTCTACACGCACTCCATGCTTCCTGGCATGCAGACTCAGCAGGAACAGCCAGCCTGATAAAGGGAGGCCAGCATTCCTTGTTCTGGGCCTGTGTCAAATGCAGCACTGAACTCACCCCTTTTTTTAACAGAAGCACCTCCCAAAACACACACAGACTCACACACACACACACACACACACACACACACACAGACACACAGAAACACACGACCATGGCACACATGTTCATGCATACAAGACACCTTCAAGTAGCCACCGTACTCATCTGTTTGCTTGGCAGATCAGTCATGATACTAGACTTTATTAAAATAAAAAAGATAGTACACAGACACAGTTACACACACACACACACACACACACACACACTCACACACACACACCAAACATGTACATGAACAAGCATGCAAGGTGCTTCTGGGAGGAGCCTATACTTATTCATTCATGTTTACTGGCCAGTTCAATCCATCAAACTAGACATGAATGTGAGGGGGGATACCATGCTTCGCAGAAGCTTGGCAAAACCTAGGCGCGTGTACTACACATGATATATATGGGCATTCATTGCATGCCTGTGTTTGCTGCCCAAAAGACGAACACAAATGTACACGGTTGAAAGGCAAACTCTTTTGAACTGTTCACAAACTGGGTCAACATCAGCTGTCTTAAACCGTTTCAAGTTTTACTTCTACTGCATCTGGTGCACACAGTTGCATGCATGACATGAGTGGAAAACAGCTGAAATCAAGCACTGAAACACTGGCATAGTGTTCCGTGCATCAGTACCAAACAACTACATCCTGACTGCACACATAGCTCCATGAAGCTCAAAATACCAAGCTGACACATTGGGAGAACTCCACCTTAAAATTACCACAAAGCAGTTTGTGACATAAAAAACCCAACTATTTATTTTCAGTAAAACGATTTTATTTAAAGTTTTTTTACTAACTATAGCAGACAGCACAGTCATGAAAATATATGCTTTTACGTTGGAAAATTATAAAAAAAATTACTTGACCTTTCACAAAGCGAATAATAAATTCCCCAAGAAGAAAGACAAAAAACGGGACAAAATAAAACTAAACTCCAAAACCCCAAATATACTAAACGAATTGTTCACACAAATTTTCACTTAACATTATTTTTAACTTTAGTAGAAATGCACACACACACACACACACACACACACACACACACACACACACACATGCATACATGAGCACTTACACATGCATGCACACTCACACACACACACACACACACACACACATCCATACATGAGCACTTACACATGCATGCACACACACATGCATGCACGCGCACGCACACACACACACTGCATCAACTTGTGTGTATTCCATCAGTCTCTCCCTACTCACCTTCGAGTGACAAGCTCTCGATCCTTCACCTCCGATCGCTCAAACCAGATGTGTGCAGTTGCACGTGCCATGGCTCTCTGTAGCACTCCCAGCAGCCCTCCCTGCGCCTGTCCCACCTGTAGAGTGCACCATGTCTCTCTCCATCTGCAGTCCACACTTATGAGTATGTGCATGTGTGTGTGTGTGTGTGTGTGTGTGTTTTTGTGTATGTATATATGTGTGTATGTATGTGCATGTGTATGTGTATGCATGTGTATGGGTGTGTGTGTACTAGTGTGCATGCATATGTGCGTGAGTGCACTTGTACACATATGAGTGAGTCTCTGAACGTCAAATGGGCAACTGGTACATTTTTAAAATGGTTTTTACACCAATAACTAATTAACCTACATGTTTCTTTTGCAGGTGTGTACAGACACAAATGGTCAAATAGATAGTTTTTATGCAGTTTCCATTGTTACTGTTTGTGCGAGAGTGAATAAATAGATTGAAAGGTAAAATTTCCAGGAAAACAGAGACTTCAAAACGTTACACGACAGACAGTGCCTCACATTACCTAAAATAACAGGAACAGAATCGCTCTTAAATTGAAACCCAATTGTTGCTTCAGGAAATAAAGTGTTGTCTTCAATAATTTGCCAGATATCAGGATTTCCATTTTTATATTCTTTGACTTTGAACGCCATAAACTTCGTGAATACAAGTGTTACAGACTTTGTCATCAGCAGAGTCAGCAAACCTAAAAATGCTACCGGCAAACCACTGAATTATTTTCACTTAAAACTTTACATGGTTCGTGTATTGCAACAAAGAGTTAGTGTGTGAAATATAACGAGTTAGAATGCTTTTATTCACAACTGCCACCAACTTTTATTCTTGGCAAAAATCCTTGGTCATTTCGACCGTTTTTTTTTTCCTTCAAATTTATCCAAAAAAATGTGTGATTTCGACTTTTCTTCGATCTGCAATTTATAACCGCAACAAACCAGTTAACACCGGATTTATTGCCGCCGAGTTTAATTTTCCACATGGATATTAAACAAGAAGGGCAAAGCCCATACGACTCACATGCTTGACCTTGACCTTTATATGACCTTGACCTTCAGGTGACCTTCAAGGTCAAGGTCAAACAACTAAACCTACCAATGACATCATACACAAAGAAATGCTTTACACATTTTTCCTACCAAAATACATGTGAAATTGACCCAAGGTCAAGGTCATCCAAGGTCATGCAACACAAAGCTGTTAATTCAAGACATAGGAAGCACAATGGTGCTTATTGGCACTTTCTACCATGAGATATAGTCACTTTTAGTGGTTCACTACCCCATTTTGGTCACATTTCATAAGGGTCAAAGTGACCTTGACCTTGATGATATGTGACCAAATGTGTCTCATGATGAAAGTATAACATGTGCCCCACATAATTATTAAGTTTGAAACAGTTATCTTCCATAGTTCAAGGTCAAGGTCACTTCAAAATATGTATACAATCCAACTTTGAAGAGCTCCTGTGACCTTGACCTTGAAGCAAGGTCAACCAAACTGGTATCAAAAGATAGGGCTTGCTTTGACCTATATACCACTTGTAGCTAAGGTCGCCATTCTCAATAACGTGGGAGAAAATTGGGAAAATGTGAAAAATGACTGTTTTTGAGACCACATTTATGGCTCCTGTGACCTTGACCTTGAAGCAAGGTCAAGTCACTATGTATGTTTTTTGAGGCCTTGTCATCATACACCACCATGCCACATTTGGTGTTGATAGACTTAATAGTCTCCGAGAAAAATTCAACGTTTAAGTTTTTAACGGACGGACGGACGGACGGACGGACGGACGGACGGACGCCCGCCCGGACGGACGACACGGCTCAGTACATAGACTCACTTTTGCTTCGCATGTGAGTCAAAAATGTGGTAAGTGTTTGAATCTTTCTCCTTTGGTTTTCTTTTTGGTAACGCTCGTGGGGTTTGGACAGATTGTTCCCTGTTCTGGGTATGTTTATCAATGCCTTTAGGAGCCTTTTTGAGCCGAAATAAACGATTCACGGTTTAAATATTTGCTTTTCAACAAGACGTGTGTACGGATACGATGTCAAGTTTGGGCTGAGTAGATTGCAACAGCTTTAGTTTGACTATAAAAAATGTCATGGATGAAAATACAAGCCGATTACGTCAGCCGCTACACGCGGCTCATAAATTACAGTAAAGCGTCAGCCTTGCACTACGGACGTGCCCTGGCAGTAACGAAGCTCGCATTTCGCGACTCGGGTTGGTCTCTTCTAAACACTCGTCCGTCAAAGTTTCTCATTGGATCAAGTTGAAACTTTACAACTCATTAGAGGAAAGATTGCTCTTTCGTTCGGTGTATGTTTGAACTTCCGATGAAAATCGAAAGACGAGTTATGGATGAAAGTTCGAACGTCATCGGACATTTTGTTAAAATTTGCTCCACACCAACTTTTGAACTTTACACAGCTCCTAAACACACATTTCTCAATAAACTATCTTTTTGACTTAGGTACACACAGTTAAAGTGTCAGTCTTTATAATAATACCAAAATAGTGACAATTCAAGCACTTTTTTGAAACTGGGTTTTTGTAACGTTTTTGCCACCACATTTAGAGACTTACTCATATGCATGTGTGTGCAAGTATAAATGTGTGTGTGTGTGTGTGTATGCATGCATACATGTGTGCAGGTGCATGTTTGTGCACATGCATGCATGTGTGTGTGCTTGTGTGTGTAAGGTTGCGTGTGTTTGACATGTCTGTGCATGTATGTGCATATGTATGAATGTGTTGAGTGTGTACATGCATGTGTGTGTGTGTGTGTGTTTGTGTGCACGTTAGTGCATACATGCATGCATGGGTGCATAAGTGCGTCCGTACACAAATGAGCATTTGTGTGTATATGCATATGAGTGTGTGCATGCATTCATCCATGCATGTGTATGTGCATTCACTCATTTTTATGCACTATTATTAGCACATGTTCAATGTATATCTGTACATTTCTTGTCTGTGATGCATTTTATCCCTCCAGGTTTACTGGAGGTCCTACAGACTTTATTAGTCTGTCTGTCTGTCTGTCTGTCTGTCTGTCTGTCTGTCTGTCTGTCTGTCCCGTCTCCACGGCCTATATCTCAAAAACTACTGGACGGATTTCCTTGAGATTTTGCACACTGACTGGAAGTTAGGTCCCATTCAATATTATCAAATTTTCAGAATCGAGGTTTGAAAAGAAAGTGACTTTTTTACATTTTGGTGTTTCAATGAAAACAATTCAACAGACTCCATTTTGCAAAATCTGTGACGTCATCATTTGACGTCGTATAACGTGACGTCATTTGCGAGGAGATTTTTTGAGAAGGGTGAATACGCCGTATCTGCGAACACTGTCGACAACTTCAAGGCTAGTACGTTAGACTACTTCTGGAAAGACAGCCCTACTATGTATAACCCAACCTGCTGCACCTAGACTGCATAATAGCCGCCACGCATGCAAGTCTAGCACTAGGAACTATTAAAATGCTACACAGCCTACCTCATAGAATTTTTCAAGTTTAAAAAGCTTGATGTAGCCACTGTTTACAATTGGCCCATGCACACGCTGCCATGGTGAAATCTCCGCAGTAAATCTGACCTAATTTCTGATTGGCCAAAACTACGAAAATGTGTCACGGGAAGTAACTCCTGTATAGTTTTGAATCATACAAATTCGCACTTTTAAAAGTCATTTTTCACTGTTTAATAGATACGATCGAAGAGGGAACTTTGTTGTTTTCAATCCCCAATACCATGTACTATCATAATATAATATGGGAACATCGTCCATATTTTGGCTGAGCGGACCTGTAGAAGGAGTTGTTATCCGAAGGCACGCCCTGCGGTCTATGTGTGATTCGGGTGTAATACTGCCAATAAACGTCGTTAAGCTTAAGATTACACCCGAATCACACGGACCGTTAAGGTGCATGGAGTACAGTACCGGTCAAGAGTCACAACAACCACCGACACCGACCATTTCAGCCTTCTTCATGATGCGTTAGAATCCTGCCGTTGTCGTGGTGAACATGGCTGACAACGGTCAGAATGATTACTTGCTTGGTTTTTTCCTTGTCAAAACTTGTTATACCGTCAGATTGTTACCACCATCAGATTTTCTGCAACTTTTCGAAGCGAATCTAGCCTAAAAACCTACCAGTTATGAATCGTGTTAACAGGATTGACTCGTTGCTTGTAGAATGACGGTACTCGGTAGCAGTACCACACACGGTGTGTGCGTGAATCACTGAATGAGTACGAATGCACATGTCTGGGTTGAACATCTATAATACACTTCCTCCTCTGTGTGACTGTGTGAGTGTTAATTCAGCGTCTATGACATGCCAAAGGAAAGCAAAACATGTCATAATAGGAGCTTCCTGAACCTATCCATCATGTTTAAAATATATGGTTGATTGTTCCTGGGCCGATAGCTTAGAATTGGATTTACATGCTTTACAAACACTCTGTCATAGCAATTCTCTAATGGCTCAGCTGGTAGAGCGTTCGACTCTTGGTCATGCATGACCAGGTTTGATTCTGCGCTGAAACTTTTTTTTTCTTCTCTTTTTTCGAGAGGTTGTGTTTTTTTTTTGGTTTTTATGTGTGTGTGTGTTTTCCCCCTCTTTTCTCGAGAGGTTGCGGGTTCGAACCCGATCTTTTTTTAAATGCCAAAACCTGGAGGTTCAGCGCCAGCGGTTTTTATCTGTTCATCTTTTGGCAAAAACGTCATACAGACTCTCAGGATAAAAACAATCCTCATCCATTAAAGCATCCATCTTGGGAACTAAGTCCTTATGTGCATGCCTGTCTGCCTGACTAGCTTTACCTACTTTCTTCTCTCAGCACATCCATCTGTCTGCCGGAGTGTCTGCCTGCCAACCAGTCTTTGATAAATACAATGTTCCACTGTTCCTCTATGTGTCTGTTGACATATATGTCCATCTAAAAATGTTATACAGTGCAACCTCTGAGTACACAGCTTCTCATGCATAGTTATCTTAAGTGCCCCAAGCAGGGAGAGGCAGACACAGAGACACACATATGAGTGAGAGAGAGAGAGAGAGAGAGAGAGAGAGAGAGAGAGAGAGAGGCAGGCAGGCAGGCAGGCAGGCAGGCAGGCAGGCAGGCAGGCAGGCAGGCAGGCAGGCAGGCAGGCAGACACAGACAGACAGACCAAGAGAGACAGACAGGCAGGCAGACATACAGGGAGACACACAAGTTAAGCACACACAAAGACACAATAGGGAGGCAGATGGAGGGGGGGGGGGGGGGGGGGGGGGGGGGGGGGGGGGAGACAGAGACAGAGAGACCGAGGGAGAGAGAGAGAGCGAGAGAGAGAGAGAGAGAGACGAGGGAGAGCAAGAGAGAGAGAGAGAGAGAGAGAGAGAGAGAGAGAGAGAGAGAGAGAGAGAAAACTCAAATAGTCCAGTCCAGAGAGGAGGAAGAATTCACCACCTACCATGGCATAGCAGTTGTCGATGGAGAGAATGATGACATCAATGGGAGACGTATGATTGGCCACACAAATGCCATTCTTTGCACGGTTTTCGCTGCAAAGAGGAGAATGCAAACACCTCCATTAGCAACAACCCAAAGACAGCACTGGTTATCCTACTTTTATGTAACAAGAAGGGCAAAGCCCTTACGACTCACATGCTTGACCTTGACCTTTACATGACCTTGACCTTCAGGTGACCAATCAACTACAACTAGCAATGACATCATACACTAAACTAAGAAATGCTTTACACATTTTTCCTACCAAAATACATGTGGCCTTGACCCAAGGTCAAGGTCATTCAGGTCATTCAACACAAAGCTGTTAATTCAAGACATAGGAAGCAAAATGGTGCATATTGGCACTTTCTACCATGAGATATGGTCACTTTTAGTGGTTCACTACCCCATTTTGGTCACATTTCATAAGGGTCAAAGTGACCTTGACCTTGATGATATGTGACCAAATGTGTCTCATGATGAAAGTATAACATGTGCCCCACATAATTATTAAGTTTGAAACAGTTATCTTCCATAGTTCAGGGTCAAGGTCACTTCAAAATATGTATACAATCCAACTTTAAAGAGCTCCTGTGACCTTGACCTTGAAGCAAGGTCAACCAAACTGGTATAAAAAAATAGGGCTTACTTTGCCCTACATACCATGTATAGGTGAGGTATCCAATCTCAAAACCTTAAGAGAAAATTGAGAAAATGTGAAAAATTGCTGTTTTTTAGACAACATTTATGGCTCCTGCGACCTTGACCTTGAAGCAAGGTCAAGTCACTATGTATGTTTTTTGAGGCCTTGTCATCATACACCATCATCCCAAATTGGGTGTTGATAGACTTAATAGTCTCTGAGAAAAATCCAACGTTAAAGTTTTAAACGGACGCCCGGACGGACGAAACGGGTGAGTACATAGACTCACTTTTGCTACGCATGTGAGTAAAAAAACCATACTTTTTTTCACCACAACCATCTTCAGAAAGGTCCCCAACTCCAAAACGGTTGTCTTGCTTTTGAAACATTAAAAAGATAATGATATGTATATACCATTAATCATGCATACTTTATTCATTAGAGGAATTATGAATCTCTTTTTTCCCAGAAAAAAATCTGTGGAATTTAACACAGAATTTAAGACAGCAGGTTCAAGAAGTGCAGCCAAAAGTGCAGCATTACCATGTGCTTCATGCAGGTGAAGTGAACAATGGAGATGGATGGTAAGATGAAGGGAGGCATGGCACTGCTGGATGGAGCAGCTAAATACCCAAATATAGTCTGCATGCACATGTGCCCTCACACACTTCAATGCATGCACACGCACACACACACGCTTACACATGCACACACACACACACACAGACCTGGGTACCCCTAATTTTGCCTCTGCGTACTCACTGGTTCAGATATGTGTATTTTTTTTAACTGGGCGTATTTTTTGAGAGGACCGACAATTTCAAAAATGCAGCTTTTGGTTTGCACACATGATACTCCGCAGTCAGTCAGTGAGACAAAAAAAAGTTGAAATGAAGAGTTAATTCCCCCTTGACCACACCAAAGATAATAAGTTACACACGGCTATGGAACCTCTTCCAAAAACATTTGCTTACCATATATCCTCCAGGAACTCGAAGTGATCAAGCCTATGATTTTCACAGAGCTGCCAAGTGGTACGATTTAGGCGTAGCATGCTACGATTTCGACATGCTTGCTACGATGCTACGATCGTCCGGGAAAAACAACGATTTTTCAAAGCCTCGAACTGAACTTTTGACCGTGACGTAGAACCCACCCACCCACCCACCCACCCCCGCTTCACGCTGTCGGTTCAGCACTTCGCACCTGCGCAAACATCGCCATTTTCCTTCTTCTGCGTGTGAGCTATGCTTTCTTAAATGCTACTCCAAAAAGCTCTGGATGCTACTCTTTGGCATGATGGTGGGTTGGCAGCTCTGTTTTCAGTACAGTGCATGTTGGATAAAACAACCAAGAAACACACACACACACACACACACACACACACACACACACACACACACACACAAACACACACAGAGAGGGAAGGTGAGTAAGAGAGAAAGAGAGAGAGAGAGAGAGAGAGAGAGAGAGAGAGAGAGAGAGAGAGAGAGAGAGAGAGAGAGAGAGAGACAGACAGACAGACAGACAGACAGACAGAGACATACAGAGAGACAGAGAGAGAGAGAGAGAGAGAGAGAGAGAGAGAGAGAGAGAGAGAGAGAGAGAGAGAGAGAGAGAGAGAGAGACTAGGTCTAGACTAAGCCTGGTCAAAAGACCATGCAGTATCCATAAGAACAATGAAAATACAGCCAGAGAGCAGCGACAGGCCCTGGACGCCTAAGCAAGCCGAAGAATCTACTCTACTCTAGATACTGTACTCTACTCATGGTGACCGTGAGCGTTCTCGCACAGACGCAGACTGTGTGTGCCACTCAAACTTTAACGGAAACAGGGCCTGTATCCAGAACGGCGAGTTATTTTAACCCCGATTTATCTCTAAAGTAAACTCAGACGATTCCAACTGTCTGTTCCGCTCTCCCTTGGCTGGAAACCAGTATATATAGCAAAGCGCAACCTAGGATCCTCTGACGAGTGTACCTTATCTCACCGATCAAGATAACCCGGGGTTAGGGGATAAATCAAGTGTTAAAAAGATAAATCGCCGTTCTGGATACAGGCCAGACGTGGACTTTATCGCGCGAAATTGCACATTTACGAATACGCAAAAGCTTCAATTTTTCCAGCGTATTTTTTCAGAGGCATGCGTAATTTTCGTATTCCATTTTTCTCGCGTATTAATACGCAAAATTCATACGGGTACCCAGGTCTGCACACACATACACAAACACGTGTACACACACACACACACACACACACACACACATGTACACACACACACTTACATGTGCAAACACACACATTCACACACACATACACACACACACACACAAAACACACACACACACTTACACATGCACTCACACACAGATACACACACACACACACACACACACACACACACACACACACACACACGCACCACATTCCCTTTCTATATCATGCAGTAAACATATAATTTCAATACCACAGTGGTTTCACACTTAGTCTTTGTGAGAACATCTAGACCCATGAAAGAGAGTGTAGATGTACTTACGTATGGTGGAAGTTGACGATGGCTGAGCATGCCCGTGCAAGGATCCGGAAGCACATCAAACTCACGTACTGATTCAACCAGCGTTTGAAACTGAAAACCAGGAAAAGAATCGGGAAAAATTATTTTGATGAAATCAGCAAGCCAACTATTTGACATCATGGTCTTTTCTCATCTTAGTACAACAGTAGCAGGGCGAATGAAAAGTAACGATAATTATGGAAATGTGCATAATTCTATATATTTTGTATGCTTGGTAAGTTGGTTTGCAAGCACATTTGCATACCAACACCAACATGGACTTATGCACTAGTCCATAGACCAACTTCATTTTCTCCTTTACAGGAAATTTGCTCGGTGAAATCATACATGAACACATATCATTAATTAATCACATATAAACACACAACATAAAATGAATCTGCCTTCTCCCATTTCCCCGTGATCTCTTACTTCCCAATGCCATCCCTTCTCCAACCACCCTCCCTGCATCACCCCCCTCCTGTCTCCCATGTCCTCACATCTCAACCCCCCCCCCCCCCAAAAAAAAACAAACAACCCAAAACAGACGAGAAAATTCACACGATAGTATGCATGCACATGCATGCACACACTCAAACACTCACACACTCACACAACACACTCAAACACACACACACACACACACACACACACACACACACACACACACACACACACACACACTCGGGAGCATGCATTAACCCATTTCCGCCGGATGCGACGTACGCGTTACATCTACCTTTACCGACGGATGCGACGTAGACGTCGCATCCTATAGTAGCTCTGTAAAACGGATTGAGGCAAGTCAATCTTGTCGGCCTATCAACACCGCAAGGAATTGTGGGATAGCTGCGAATGCCTGTGCGCACGATGCGAAAATTTCTTCGCGATCGGTGATCTAGAACCAAAGTTATTGATGTTTTAATCTTGTGACATTTCGATTTTTGGAACGTTTTGTGAAAATGGCTGACGAAGGATCTGATATGAGTGAGGGAAGTGACATTGAAGTGGATTTAGACCCAGAATCTTCCCAAGTTGGTGACGAACGTGACAGATTAGACATCGAGCAAGATGAAGGCGAGTTTTCAGAAGAAGAATCGGATGAAGATGTCAGTGAATCCAGATCAGCAAGTGAGTGGAAGTACACAGGTTTCACCCAACGCTCTGAAGAAACTTTCAAGCGAACAGGGGCATGCCATATTAGACTCTTTTGGTGTAATTTTGCTTGGACTGGATATTTCATGATTCGTGATTCAAGATCTGTGTGGAATCCTACACCAGAATGTGGATTACTTTGCTTGATTTCTGCATGAAAATGCCAAGGTATGTATATGAATGAGATGTGTTTGCACAAGTTCTAAAGACAACAATTTCACTGACATCAGGATGTTATATCCTCCAGTCCAGAAAATGAAGAATAATGTTTAGAAATCTCATAAATGTTCAGAGATGATGCAAAAATGGTTAGTAGTTTTGCCCATGTTAATTATTTTGTCATCTGTGAAAGTTCAATGAAGATTATAACAATCATATGCTATGATAGAAAGAGTTTTGTGTCATGTAACAAGATTTTATTTCTCTTTTTAATTATGATGACGCGTTTCACAGTATTCAGTATCAACACTTCCCTTTCCACAACACAAATTGAAAAATTTTAAACACAATATTTCTCAAAGTGTGTGTGCTTTTTGGAAAGGCCAGGCTCTTAACTTGATGAAAAAGTAAGTTTAAGAGATAACAAAGACCTCCACTGGCAGATGCAGGCTCCGATTCAACCCTACCTTCACATTAAAAAAAAGTATGTGTTCATAGAAATGCAATGTTTTCTGTCAAGTAAATAAGTCTACAGTCTGTATTACTTGTTGTAAAACATGTGGGATGTATCTGTGAAGAAAACTAAAGAAAGAAAAATGAGCATTCCAAGATATAGATGAAGTGCTGATGTGGAGATGATTGACAAGCGAGGTTTCAGATCTAGAAAGAGAAATTAAGTTCACTCACAAACAAAAAAGTTGAGATGAATCAATTTCAACACATTTTATTGTTAGCCTGTAATGCCCAGAACATATGTAATCCAAAAGCATTGAAAAAAAAGTCATTTAGTACAAGTAGCACAGCAGAAACTATCCCTACCCCCTAAATGTTGAATGGGGTCGTGAGCCGACTTTTATGAAATTTTCAAGACATAATAGAAAATACATGTTTTTCAATAAAACAACTCTAACAGAAACATCAACAGAGAGCTACAATTGTCCTTATTACATAAAACCATGATAGTGGATTCCAAATTATTATTTCAAACATGCATAAAACATAATGAAGTGCTCAAGTGAGTACGCCAGTCAGCACTTATGTTCAAGAAACACAAATGATCACATTCTCAATGCAATCTTAATCCAAAGTAATGAAAATTGGAAACAAAAGAACAGTTTTGATCATATAGGGAAAAAAGTGACGCTACCTGTTGTCATGTGTGGCTACGGCAAGATTACCACTTTGGCTTCAGATAAGTCCTTCAAGTCAGGGAAAAACAAAACACTTCCCACATTTTCTCATGAATTGTCATTATTATATAAAATCATGATAGTGGATTCCAAATTATTACTTCTACCATGCATAAAACATAATTAAGTGCCCAAGTGAGTACGCCAGGGTCAGCACTTATGTTCAAGAAACACAAATGATCACATTCTCAATACAATCTTAATCCAAAGTAATGAAAATTGGAAACAAAAGAATGGTTTTGATCAGATAGGAAAAAAGTACTATGTAAATAAAAAAATCATGTACATTGGAAACAAAAGAAGTCTTGATCAGATGGGGAAAAAGTGACGCTGCCTGTTGTCGATGTGTGGTTGCGGCAAGATTTCCACTTCGGCTTCAGCGAGTGTGATCACAGACAAGTCCTCTATGTCAGGAAAAACAAAGTACTTTCCACATTTTTGCATGAACTGGAGCATGAACTCCCCCTGTTTTAGCGGATGCCTAGCTGGAATCACACTAGCCACATACACAAGTTTCTTGGTGTTGACTGTATGTGACTTGGACGTACTCGCCAACCTTGGGCACATCTGGGGCCAAGACGAGCGGAACAACATGGTTAGCTGTCCATAGTTCTGGGTTGATGTTATCCATGTCCTCACGGTTGGAGTACCAGAACAAAACAATGTTGTGGGACTCGATCTGTTCTGGTATGAATGTCCTGTTCATCTGTTACCTGATGAAGGCATCTCCACGTGGAGGATACACGGATACCACATCTCACACTTAAACACATGCGCAGCGGCCAGCATATGCCATGGTCCAAGTGGTTTTCCTTGATGTGTGCAAGCCATTACTTCCATCTCGGCGTCTTTTACTGCGCTCCTTTTCCTTCTCGAGAAGCTCGGCATACTTCTCAGGGTTTGAATGCTTCATCTTTTGGCGCCATAGCGCCGCAGGCAGCGGCATCTTGCTGACCCTAGTAATGTAAAAAAAAAATTAGCTAAATAAATACAAATACAAAATAAGTATTAAAAAACTATGAATTCTTTTGTAGTATCTGCAGTACAAATTTTACTAAGTTGCAGTAGACTGAAAGCCAATCTATTTTGGCTATTATAATTGCTTATCAGATTATTATTATGAACATTATCAGTTAGTAAAACAAAACAAAAAATACTCTGAATAATTCACATTCGGGTCATCAGCAAATACCTTAATGTGCCGCAGTATAATTTTAGAGTTAGAGCAGTTGCAGTCAAGCTTTTACAGGTCTAACTCTAAGCTTGGCTGAAATATTGCAGNNNGGGAAATGGCGTCCGTCCAGATCGTAACGACCGGAGACAAAAAAAATTATCAAACACGAACATTTTTCGCTTAAAACAAGCAAAACTGTGTTTTTTATATCTTTATTGAATAAACGTGCAACACAAATTCTAACATTATTGAAAAACCACACACAAGCAATAATATTGATAGTGACTTTATCAAGTTATCTTCGACCCTGAATACTGTGAAACATGCCTGATACTGTGTAAAGCATTGTTCTTATTTTGTGAAAAATGATGACATAATAACAAAGCACAATATCTTAGTAACAAATAAGTGGCTAATTGATATACATACCAAACAAGAAGGGCAAAGCCCATACGACTCACATGCTTTACCTTGACCTTTATATGACCTTGACCTTCAGGTGACCTTCAAGGTCAAGGTCAAACAACTAAACATACCAATGACATCATACACAAAGAAATGCTTTACACATTTTTCCTACCAAAATACATGTGACCTTGACCCAAGGTCAAGGTCATCCAAGGTCATGCAACACAAAGCTGTTAATTCAAGACATAGGAAGCACAATGGTGCTTATTGGCACTTTCTACCATGAGATATAGTCACAGACTGACAGTGACTGAGTGACTGCTGACGAAATCGAAGTTGAACCAGCCCAGTCGAAGATTCCGTCTGCGTATGACTATGACCACTCATGGTTGCTGTGGCAAACTCGACCAAATCTTCCTCTGTGAAGCGATGCAATTCTTCTTCCGAGTCAGAATCGAACAATATTTCAAAGATTTGCTCTTCATCAGGATCGAGCTCAGCCATTTCTGGGCCAGCGTGTGCAATCAAAATCGCGCAACAGCGTGTCTACCTTGATCGGTAACTTCTAAATTCGCTCTGAATTCGTGCATGGATTCTCCTCAACATGTGCCCGATGAGGTATCTAAATCGAATGCTTTTCATCTCTATTTCAACTAATAAAGTCGTTGACTTGATGGTCGACGAAACGAATCGCTACGCTGGTCAAGTAAGGGCGAAGAAAGGAAGCGATGCGGGAATTTATTCTCGAGTAAGTCGGTGGCACTCGACACGTTTTTTATTTGTGTTGTCTCAGTTTTTTTTTCTTATCATATTGAATTGCATGGACATACATTTCAGTGGGTCTATCAGAGAGAGCATTCAATTTTCCATCTTTCCTCCAAAAAGTTTGCCTCTATAGCAAATAATAAAATAATTGTATATTTTTAAACAGAAGAGGGGTCTCGGTTTTTGGACACGCCCAGAAAATAACTGGCTGCAGGGAGTAAAACCCGTGAAAAATTAATGGCGTCCAGAGGGTTAATGTCCTCAGAGGACTTCAGAATAGTGTGTGCATCCTGCAAGCGCCAGTGGTCATAGGAAAAGATCTGACAGACACAACAGAGAGCTTTCCTTGCCTGCACTTGGGAAAGTATCCAATGAAAGCTGTTGTGATGATCAGCCAGCCAATGCCAAACACGGCTAGGGTTACTCTGTCCAGTAGAAAGACGATGTTGTAGACATCATCCAGTAGAAAGACCATATGGTAGACATCATTCGGAGTGAAATAAATATCAATGTATTTGTCATGCAATTTTCACTGTCATATCAATAGATGCTCAGATAGCATCAATTTTTCCTGATAACAACTTCAAATAATAATTATTCATCAGAGTATTACAGAAACAAAATTATATACTTTTCCCCCTGATTGTCAGCACTTGCTGCATCTAAAGTAACCATGTACTGATAACATTCCATCTATGTCATTGACAACTTCTATAAATACAACTCCACTACAGATCTTGAAAGCACACATTTAACTTTAAATAGCTTTTTATTAATACACTGATATATTGTGTTTTTTGAGCTGTAAACAAACCCTTTCATACATACCTGAATGGCAGTAGGATAAAATAGCGCACAAAAAAGCCAATGCACCACATCACAGTGAGCCGCACGCTGAAATGACAAGGAGTGGTTTGAAAGTGACTTTCCAATTAGCCCCACTGCATCCTGTATTGTGAGGTGGCCCAAGGAGTACACTCCTTAAAAACATGTATTCAAATCCTGCACATTTCAAAATATAAGACAAGAAGGGCAAAGCCCATACGACTCACATGCTTGACCTTGACCTTTACATGACCTTGACCTTCAAGGTCAATCAACTACACCTAGCAATGACATCATACACTAAGAAATGCTTTACACATTTTCCCTACCAAAATACATGTGACCTTGACCCAAGGTCAAGGTCATCCAAGGTCATGCAACACAAAGCTGTTAATTCAAGACATAGGAAGCACAATGGTGATTATTGGCACTTTCTACCATGAGATATGGTCACTTTTAGTGGTTCACTACCCCATTTTGGTCACATTTCATTAGGGTCAAAGTGACCTTGACCTTGATGATATGTGACCAAATGTGTCTCATGATGAAAGTATAACATGTGCCCCACATAATTATTAAGTTTGAAACAGTTATCTTCCATAGTTCAGGGTCAAGATCACTTCAAAATATGTATACAATCCAACTTTAAAGAGCTCCAATGACCTTGACCTTGAAGCAAGGTCAACCAAACTGGTATCAAAAAATAGGGCTCACTTTGCCCTATATACCATGTATAGGTGAGGTATCCAATCTCAAAAACTTCAGAGAAAATTGAGAAAATGTGAAAAATGGCTGTTTTTTAGACAACATTTATGGCCCCTGCGACCTTGACCTTGGAGCAAGGTCAAGTCACTGTGTAAGCTTTTTGAGGCCTTGTCATCATACACCATCATGCCAAATTGGGTGTTGATAGACTTAATAGTCTCCGAGAAAAATCCAACGTTAAAGTTTTCGGACGCCCGGACCGGACGCCCGGACGGACGAAACGGGTGAGTACATAGACTCACTTTTGCTTCGCATGTGAGTCAAAAACCATGCCAATTGGGTTCAAAAGCCACTTTCAGGTTTCTACTTTCACTCATTCAAAACATGCAGACATATGGTCCTAGTTTGGCAATCAATATCATTTCATCACAGTTACCACTAATGAGGATTGCCAAATGCAGCATAACTATATTAGTATATATTCAAATAATTAAAGAATAAAACATCTGGCTGAATAACACTATGTATATATCTTTTTGTGTTTTGTGTTAAGAGCTTTGAAGTTGGGGGAAAAAAGCACAACTCTACAATGCATTCACACTTAGGTTTCTTCTTCCTTACACAACTGCAGCTGTAGTAGGCAAATCGTCCCAGACACAGCCCTTGGTAGAGAGTCAGACGTACAATTTCATACTTGCAGGACACAGCCCTTGGTAGAGAGTCAGACGTACAATTTCATACTTGCAGGGCACAGGCCTTGGTAGAGAGTCAGGCGTACAATTTCATACTTGCAGGACACAGGCCTTGGTAGAGAGTCAGACGTACAATTTCATACTTGCAGGACACAGGCCTTGGTAGAGAGTCAGACGTACAACTTCATACTTGCAGGGCACAGCCCTTGGTAGAGAGTCAGACGTACAATTTCATACTTGCAGGGCACAGCCCTTGGTAGAGAGTCAGGCGTACAATTTCATACTTGCAGGGCACAGCCCTTGGTAGAGAGTCAGACGTACAATTTCATACTTGCAGGGCACAGCCCTTGGTAGAGAGTCAGACGTACAATTTCATACTTGCAGGGCACAGCCCTTGGTAGAGAGTCAGACGTACAATTTCATACTTGCAGGGCACAGCCCTTGGTAGAGAGTCAGACGTACAATTTCATACTTGCAGGGCACAGGCATACAGGGATCAAATCATGCAGGGTTTTGGCATAGAAAATGCTAAGATATCTGAACATATGCACTTTTCAGCAATGCAAAAATACAGCTGTCTATAGTCTTTCTCACACAGCAGCATCCTCTTCAAATAGGTTAATCAGCATCTGTAATAATCCAAAGTCATTCTGAAACAAACCTTTTCTCTGTTGATGCAAAATGACATGATATATAGAACTATTCATCTAAATTTACACATCAATAGGGTGCTTGAGCAAACATCAACACAATAAGCTTCATCAGCATTTTATTAAAATAAATCTGAGAGAATCCCCATCTTACCTGACATGATGATAGCCCATGTTTGTTCTTGAAAGTAAATTCCATGATGCCAACTCTGTTAAAAAGGAACATGTCAGACAGGATTACATGTAAAAAGATGGGAAGATGGAAAGTAGAAAAGACAGTGTGTGTGTGTGTGTGTGTGTGAGAGAGAGAGAGAGAGAGAGAGAGAGAGAGAGAGAGAGAGAGAGAGAGAGAGAGAGAGAGAGAGGAGAGAGAGAGAGAGAGAGGGGGGGGGGGGGGGGGGGGAGAAAAGGTACACACACATATAAAACCAGTAAAATACATTCTTGCTCAAAAGCAAAGTACACAGATAAGCAAGTGTTGGATTGTGCTTTTACATCACACTTACTTTATTTGAATTGTGACAAGAAAATAACATCACTAAAGCCAATATGAAGATACAATAGTTTGTAATATATTTGCAACACTGAAATTTCCACATCATTAGCCAACATCTTATATAATTACACAAAGAAAAGTTTGAGCCTTTCAATGAGCTGTCAAACAACTCTCCACTAACTATCCAGTCAAACAAAGATCACTGCACCATAATCTATATTGATTTGCATTTCTGCATGTCAGTCAGTAAGTATAACACACCAGCACTATGAGGGAATACCAGTCAGTTTTCTTCTCAAGTGCAACAGAACTAACCTTCAGCAGAAAACCTTTTTGTAACTTCATCGTCACATATGGCCTGAAAAAGAAAATAAGTGTTTTGATAAGAAGACACAACAGCAATGAAATCTCAACATTTTTATGCTCATTGAAGCATTGCAGATGCAAAAAGTTTAGTATTTCTATCAATTACAGCAGCATCATGTTGCTTTCAACACAAAATGGCAGACCAAAAAATAAGGGGGGTAGGGGGTGGGTGGTGGGGGGGTGGGGGAAGAGCTGTGCCATACATATGTATGGAAAGTCACCTTTCCTTTTGTATGTATTATTCTAAAAGCAAGGTGGGTGAGGGTGAAAGAGAATCACAAACACACTCTCTCTCAAGCATCCTACCATCAACAACAAAAATTCGTTGAAATGCATGATCAAGTCAAACCACAGCATAATTGGACATTGAAACAGTAAACATGGTCACTCACCTCGATGCCACATTTGGTAAAATGGAAAATGTCTGACAGATGGAATTCCTTTTTGATTGCGTCAATGTTTGGCTCTGAGATGCCCTTGACGGCTGAGATATACATGTCTCTGTGAATGACTTGAAGGCCTGGGAATGAAGAGAAGCACCTTTTTTATCATCTTGATGAAAAAGAGAGAATAGTCATTTGAGGTGTCTCTGTTCACATCAGTTCATCATTTTAAAGAAAAAGGTACAGGTGCTCTTTTTTAAAATATTGCCACTTTCCAACTCCTGACAGGTGCAACCTTAACCCCTTGGTCATCAGGCTCCTCTTTTCATCACTCCAGCACCATCTCAACACCCTGGGGAGCATACAACTCCAACACCATCTCAACACCCTGGGAAGCATACAACTCCAACACCATCTCAACACCCTGGGGAGCATACAACTCCAGCACCATCTCAACACCCTGGGGAGCATACAACTCCAACACCATCTCAACACCCTGGGGAGCATACAACTCCAACACCATCTCAACACCCTGGGAAGCATACAACTCCAACACCATCTCAACACCCTGGGGAGCATACAACTCCAGCACCATCTCAACACCCTGGGGAGCATACAACTCCAACACCATCTCAACACCCTGGGGAGCATACAACTCCAACACCATCTCAACACCCTGGGAAGCATACAACTCCAACACCATCTCAACACCCTGGGGAGCATACAACTCCAACACCATCTCAACACCCTGGGGAGCATACAACTCCAACACCATCTCAACACCCTGGGGAGCATACAAGCAGGCTGCCTTAGAACCTGCCTGCGTTAGCTTTCACATTTTTGTCAGCTTAGCCCTTGCACCCATTACACTCCTGGGTGGGGTGAAACAATGTGAATAAAGCATCTTGCTCAAGCATGCACCTCCAGGATCAACACAGCCTCACAAGCCGCACCCACTGGCTGAAAGCAACTGTAGGTCAAGTGTACTGACCATTTGTCCACAGAGCTGGAGAAGTTATCTCATAGAGTCAAGATTTCACTGAATATCCCCTTCCACAGATGCTCTGTCTCCCAAAACATGCCTGTATTCCACCAAGCACCATCCCAGCTGGAAACTTGACCAGTTCATGTCAGAAACAGCTTACAACTCTTTAGACTGAGCAACTGTTCAACATAAAGTGTAGCTAAACATTTTGGCCCTGTAACAAGATAAAACTAAAAGAAGTACATAGTCTTCTTAGCTTTAGAGAAGAGCACTTAAGAATGATTCACTCTATTACATTACCAAGACAACCTGATGTCAAAGTGTGCTTTTTGACATGCAGGATAACTGAAATCAGATCTTTTCAAAAGTTAAAATCTTCTGAACCTACAACCCGGTACCAGTCGAGTTTGATCAACACAACTGAAGAATCTCTATATTAATTTAAGATGTATGTCATCCTTTGCAACCATAATGGCATACGTTTAAACAACTGTACATGGTTTGAGGACATTTATTTACAGAAAGTGATACACTGTCCGACTTCAACTAGTTCAAAATCCTGCATGATCAAGCAACAAACAAAAGAGGACTTGCCATTTTTTCCTTCTTTCACTTCCTCTTGATTAGGCATTTCATCCTTCTCTCTGTCATCCTCCTCATATCGGCGATTATAAGAGGCTATTTTCCCCCTTCCAAACTGAAAAGACAAAAACAAATAATTTTAGGAATTAACCATGAAGTATTTTGTAATCCTCCTCATCTCACTAAACACAGAACTATAAACGATCTCTACAAAGAATGTACAATGAAACAGTGTAGAAATATTACCCTCCATTCTTTTCAGGCTAAAGGGAGCAAGATAATTTCATTCCTTATCATACAGGCTGTCCATCTTTCCAAGCTGTGTAGTTTGACGTTTCCTGCAGTTGGCGCTTCCTCTTTCAAATGTGTCCTCATCTTCCAGAACATTCATCTGTATTCCCTCTGGCCAACTATTTTCTCACTCATCAGTCAGTCTTGGCAGCATGGAGCAAACATCTAATTACAAATGAAGAAAGTACAGCACTGTCTTTAGAGAGCACTGGCTGTTATCAGTAACATTTTTTGGATGAATGGTAAAAATTTCAATAAATGGAAGATAAGTAATTATTAATCATGATGGAAATTCAATTTGTTTGCTTCAACATACTGGCAACTAACCCTGCAAGGAAACAAAATGTCAAGATTCAGTTTTCTTTTTTAAGACAAATCTTTTAAAATGTGATGCCTAACCTTACCATTCAAGAGGTTCAAAGTCGCATACTAATACTCAATGTTATTCAACTGCATCATGCACATGTATGTATAGATCTATAAAATGCACTTTCCCTACAAAGGGATAGTTTAAGTCATTGCTCATGCCTAGGAACATAATGTGAGTAAAAGTGTAGTTTTTATACAGAGACGTATCACATGTGTCTGGGTTTCACTGTTTTACACTTTACCCCCTTACCACTGGGCCCCTTGATCAATCCCTCACTAGCTTCTGATGACAAATACCATGTCAGACAGATCGGATGCAAGAGTCAGTTACCAGCATAGTGTAAATTCATCTGGCAGTTCAAGCGAAGCTTAAAATCCCCCATACTAATGACATAATTGAACTCTTTCATTATTGCTGGGCACAAACTTTCTCTCTCTCTCTCTCTCTCTCTCTCTCTCTCTCTCTCTCTCTCTCTCTCTCTCTCTCTCTCTCTCTCCAGTCTCTTCATCATGTTCATCAGTCTCAAGACTCAAAAACGAGTTTGGGGAAGCCCTCATTGACCCTGAATAGCAGTGTGAATGTTGAGAGTCTAGGTAAACTCACTTTCCTTTTGCAACATGGTAGTTGTGTAATTGACTACTTTGACCATCATGATAAACTGTATGGTAGGGAATGCAACATTTTCTAACCACATGCCTTTAGAAATGAACCTTAGAAGGAACGTTCATCCATGTACCATCATTTTTTCCACAGAGGGAGAAAACACTGACATCTATTTAGGATGTTAGGAAAGCTCAAGATTTTAGAATAAATGTGGAGTCTCCTGAATTCAAGAGTTCTATTTGCACAGCTATCCAGATGACTGATGATGATATTGACTCTGCTGTAGATTTCTTTGTCCAGATTTTGCGTAATGTCTCATTAGGGGGATCATACAGAGAAAGAAACTACCCCATATGCTTTGATGCAGAATGTCAGATAGCTAAAAAGAATGCAGAGTCCTGAAATTAGCTTCTGGAGTAAAGGCAGACAGTGAAAGGCATGCTCAACTTTGTTTATCTTTTCTAAATTTTTATACTTATCAAGAAAGCAGACTATTTCAAAGCATTGAAAGATAATTTAATCAGAAGTTTCAATTATGTCTCTAGTTTTTATCTTTGGGGAGCTAGTGATAGAAGAACACAGATGCCTAAAATTGATCTGAATGTATGACACTCTTATTCAGAATCTCCTGAGTGTAAAAGCATGTTTATTACAGCCAAGTGATGGAAGTCAAACAGTTGTTCATGAAAAACTAGACATATCCATTAGACAAGAATAATTTCGATGGCACTTGCAAAACTCTGCCACAAGAGAGCACCAGGGATCCCTGGAGATTATCCTATACTAATTGGAGGACATGTGACTCCTATCCTCACAAAAGCTGCTGCTGTTCAATTACATGAATGATGTACACATTATTTTCCTCCAAGTTGGAACCATTCCATAATGGTCTGCTAGGCTTTTAAAGTTGGAGCACACGAAGAGCTTGAAAATGAGAAGATGCATATGTGCATGAGTGACCTAGCGATTTGTTTCAATATCATATCATGCCATATGACATGAACACGACACGGTTCAAGATCTTGCTGTTTTGTACTAGTTTAAGTAGTAATGTAGATCTATGTCAAGATTTTATATGAATCAGAACAGACTGGAATGGTCATTTGTATGAAATATGATACTGGTGTACATATGAATTCGAATGATGTGTCTAAACAATAAATTTTCATTGTGATGGGTCATCGGCACGAATAAAGATCATGCACTCTCACGTTCAGTTTTCATAGTTCACATTTTGCTTGTTACTAAAACGGAGTGAGAGAAAAATTCCCACGGCACTAGACAAACATTCAGTCGCTACAAGTGAACTGCTTCTCTGCATGCTTTCATGAATAACCTCACTACAGCTGGGTTCTAGAAATGTAAATGACGCAAATGTTTGCATTCATACACAGCCGAATATAAAGGACTCCGGCACGTTTGTGGGTTGTTTTTTTTTCAGGCGCCGACCCAGAGTGGATCTGAATGCTATGTGGACTCACAATGGGAATTTTGTTATCATTTAAATCGTGTGCGTCGCTACAATTTCCTTCAACATTGGACTTTTTACTGCGATCCAAAGGGTGACTTCATATCGGTCACGGACTACTAAATAACCAGGTGTGGTGCCTAGTGTACAAGATCACTTAGGGGAATGGAGCGATGTGTCGTCTGCTCTCTCAGTTGATTTTGTCGTCAACTTACCTCAAAGACTTTCAGCAATAAAGTCACATATCTCCGTCTTATTCCCAGCGACTTCCCCAAAGACGCTAGGGCAATGACAAGAAGAAGTACACCAATTACAGGAAGGAATAAGAGAGACAGGAGGGTGATAATCAGCTGCTCCATTCTTCCATGTTCGTGTGCGCGGGTCAATGGTCGAGGTGAAGGTCATTACTATTCAAAATGTATTTTTATTTCGAATCCATCAGCCAAAATATTAACATGCAACTAATATGTTTCAAAAAGGTGTCAAATAATACGTCTTAATACTTTTTTACATTTGTGTGGTCGGGCTGCAAAGACAATAATGCGAAATTAAAAAAATAAAAGGAGTGTATAAGAAGAATAATGGGGTAAATTTTCAAATGGAAATATATTATCATATCAATGTAAATATTTTTTTAATTAATGTGCGATTGGCAATGTTTCGAATGTATGCATGTTATATTCTTTTCGTTTAAAAAAATTGTACTTGCAGACTCCCCAGCCAAGCAACATGTCGGCGACTTTGTGTTCACCCAAGCAAGTGTCGGCTTTCATTCGGGTAGCGTATGAAGTTTTTGCACATCAACTTGCATCAAGTCATGAATTACACCATTAAAAATAATATCTTTGCTGTTATCGTGCCACGACTTTCACGTAGTGTTAAATTCTGCTCTGAGGTCGGGTGTGCTAGCCGGTAGCTCGAGCGAAGTAGAATCATAGAATGTGCTAAGTTCATGAGTATCGGTGCATCATGAATACGAGTTAAGCTATGAACTGTGCTATACTACATATCCTATGGAAGTTGGTATAGTTTTTGTTTCTTACAAATCCATAGCTGTTTGAGGATGGGTTGGGTGTCTTCACTCTTCTTCAAATTACCTAGATTCATGTATTTCGTACAGACATTTGAAGGTCATATTCAGATAATGAGATATTGATATTCTATGGTAGAAACATTGGCAACCGACACTATGTAATGTTTAAATGCGAGTTGTATATGATTTTGCGAAGGTGTAATCACATTTGTGACTAGTTGTGATTTCATTTCATTTCAGTTTTGCCGGTATGCGGCTCTGTTCTCAGGAATTGCATATGGAGCAACGAAAATGAGTGAGTAATTTACTGTGGAACTTGTCAAAACAAGAAAATGGGAATTAGTTTTAATTGATGCAGTGACACTGACCATTAAAGTTCTAACCCATAAACACAGCTGACATTGCACTCTTCCCCCACACATGGAGTTTTAAATCAACTGGATGACTAATGTGCACAATGAGACTGTGAACAGTTTTGTAGCCATACAGCTCTTTCTAATAAAATTTAAAAAAGGATTATTCCCAGTATCTGTATAACCAAAGTTCTATCCTCTCATTATGCATATTCGGTCAGCATCTTAATTTTTTCACGTGACACCCATTCTACCCTGCCTTAATCCACCCCAACCCTACACCCCATGACACTAGCTGCTCTCTCTCCCCCACTTTAATATGTCATTCACCATTTTTACCCATTGTTTTGTCCCATGACATCAACATATACATGTGTAAGTTTAGTATGGTCATGCTTTCTTGCCATCTCAATCCAGAGTGCCCTCCACATGCAGTCTTTACCTTTGGTAACATCTGTAGTCTCTGTACTTGCACCATCTAGCTGTTTAGAAAAGCATAGAAAGTTTTACATCTGTGGAATATTTTCTGTCAGTTTGTGATCTCTCTTTGAGTCAGATGTATATCTTCAGCCATGTCTGTTAGTTTTCATGTGTTTGTATTTTTACACTCATGTATTTGTCTTCCTCAGAGCTTGTCTGCCTCAACTCTGACCTCTGTGTTCACTTAGCTAAGGCAAAAAACAAACAAACAAATTGGGTAAGGTAACGTGAAAAAAAAAAGGGGGGGGGGGTCAATAGGTAGGCATGACTGTTTTTGACTCACATGCGAAGCAAAAGTGAGTCTATGTACTCACCCGTTTCGTCCGTCCGGGCGTCCGAAAACTTTAACGTTGGACTTTTCTCAGACACTATTAAGTCTATCAATACCAAATGTGGCATGATGGTGTATGATGACAAGGCCTCAAAAAACATACACAGTGACTTGACCTTGCTTCGAGGTCAAGGTCGCAGGGGCCATAAATGTTGTCTAAAAAACAGCAATTTTTCACATTTTCTCAATTTTCTCTGAAGTATTTGAGATTGGATACCTGACCTATATATGGTATATAGGGCAAAGTAATCCCTATCTTTTGATACCAGTTTGGTTGACCTTGCTTCAAGGTCAAGGTCACAGGAGCTCTTCAAAGTTGGATTGTATACATATTTTGAAGTGACCTTGACCCTGAACTATGGAAGATAACTGTTTCAAACTTAATAATTATGTGGGGCGCATGTTATTCCTTCATCATGAGACACATTTGGTCACATATCATCAAGGTCAAGGTCACTTTGACCCTTATGAAATGTGACCAAAATGGGGTAGTGAACCACTAAAAATGACCATATCTCATGGTAGAAAGTGCCATTGTGCTTCCTATGTCTTGAATTAACAGCTTTGTGTTGCGTGACCTTGGATGACCTTGACCTTGGGTCAAGGTCACATGTATTTTGGTAGGGAAAATGTGTAAAGCATTTCTTAGTGTATGATGTCATTGGTAGGTTTAGTTGTTTGACCTTGACCTTGAGGGGCACCTGAAGGTCAAGGTCATGTAAATGTCAAGATCATGTAAAGGTCAAGGTCAAGCATGTGAGTCGTATGGGCTTTGCCCTTCTTGTTCTTTTTTGTGTGCATGTATTTAGAGGCCAGATTGAGACTGGTCATAAACGTGTGGGATATAAGAAATGTCATGTAATAATGTATACAGAAGATTAATCGGAACATTATAACAAAATTATATTTCACTGAAAACACTTTTATTTAAATAATGCTCATAGGAAAGATGGGATAGCACTCAGTTTGTTGTTAACCTTTTTTTATTTAACGCTTCCACAATCCCAAAAAAGGTTTAGGGTCAGCAAGGTTACCTTAACCACAACATTTTTTGGGGGGGTTGCCTCACCTCTTCCATAAAAATGTCGGTGATCAGCTGCTCCCCACCGACCGCTTCATGAAGAAGCTGTGGTACAAGTTTTCAGTTTTTGTGACTTAAAGATTTGATGTGAAGTGACAACTAACTGGCTTGAATAAAAATGCCTTGCTTATGATGTACACAGAATATGTGTTTGTGAAATGCAGAGATTCTGAAGAGCAGGGAAGCTGTCATCCAGGAGAGTGAGAACAAGATCCGTGCCGAGATTGCCTGCAGGAAGCAGCGTGAGAATGAGGCCAAGATGAAAGGTAGAGCTTAGCTTGTCTGCATTCATGTTGCCTTGGCTGTTTAATTGGATATGGCTCTGTTCCAATGGTTAATATAATCATGAGCCTTGAGGCTGCTGGGTATTCAGTTGTGTAGAGTCTTGTTGCATTCATCCAAGAGGTGCAATAGGGAACAAGGTGATCTGGTCAGTTTGTCCTGCACAGGGGTGTTAATGGGAATGAAGATGGATAACAGTAGACTGATGATAATGGGACCCCTTTTACTGCCTGGTTGTATTCTCCACAAGAGGTCAAATGATGCAGAAGGGATAGTTGATGTAGTACGACACTCAGATTAATTGAAGTGATTTGACTTCATGTTATTAGCCAGCTTATGGGAACCCTTTAAATGTCACTGTCCAGAAAGCAACTTTGACCCAATCATTGTCAAAGCCTCACTTCCATCAGACCACTCTCCAGCTACTGTCCCCCTGTGGGTTCGGGGTAAGAATTGACCCACCGCGTCTCTCTACGCGATTCGTAAGAGGCAAATAACTAGGGACACCGTTACTTGATTTACGTTTACTCTAAACTGTTCTAGTGATTTTCGTGCTTAATGGCCTTACATAGTCTACAAAGGCTGACAGGCCGTAAAACACTATCCATCCATCCATTCCCTAGCTTCTGTTCTTGATACTGGCAGTTGCTTCATCAAACCCGAGGCTTCTGACCTCTGGTAGAATGAGTGGCAGCAGTTGGAGTGGTAAAGGCAAACTTGATCCATGAGAGTGTGCATCCTGTATTCATTGAGCAAGTTAAAGTTGCACAGGGAGTAGTTTGATAACGTTGCTGAGACCATAGGTAAAACACCCTCTTGTATTGGCATTACATTTTGTAGGTAGGGTTTATGTCTGTCCACAAATACTCAGATTAAAAGAGCTGGTAACCTTCCTTTTCCATACAGTCCTCCACCTTGCAAGCTATCAGGATTGTGTCCTACCTGAAGCTGGAAAAACATTTTTGATTTTCATTTGAGAATAAACGACCATTGCCACTATGCAGTCTTGCTTTGAAAGGGGAACATTGTGACTGGTGGATGAAAAATGGATATCATTAATAAGAATTCTCCACTTACTACCTTGGCTTTGCAAGCCTGCTGCAGGTCTCAGTGGGAGGTAATAGAAGGCTTGCTGCTAAAGGCTGCTGTTTGTTGGATGGTGTTCCATACAGATGGTGAGGGAATAGAAGGCTTGCTGCTAAAGGCTGCTGTTTGTTGGATGGTGTCCCATACAGATGGTGAGGGAATAGAAGGCTTGCTGCTAAAGGCTGCTGTTTGTTGGATGGTGTTCCATACAGATGGTGAGGGCAAGGAAACGGTTATCTGTGCTAGAGATGCTGGTTTGCTGCAGCCGTGGAAGTCTGTTGCAAGTCTGTACTAGTTGATGTTACAGTCAAAACTCAGATCATCTTCAGTTTTTCCTATGATTTGTCTCATAGATATTCCATAGACATAACTATAACAGGAAAATTTGTAGAGGTACATTTTTATTGAGATAGAATTGAAAAGTTGTTAAAGTAGGGTTTTCTCATTTATACTATGGTTGATATAAACTAGAGTGTCGTCTCTACAGTTTTAATCATTATGAATAATGAACAGGAAAAGTACTGATCAGATAATTATCTGAATTATCCTTTGCAAGTGCATGAGTGACTGATTATATTTTGTTGTTCTTACTTCACACTGTAATGTTTGTAAGTGTCCAAGGGAAAATGTGGCTACATGCACTGGACAATTTTTCAAGAAAATGTGCAGCAAAGTTGACAGGGACTCTGTCATGTACATGTATTTCTAAAGCTTTATACTAAAGTAAACTATTAATTACATGTGCTTTCAATATGACACTTTTTCCAGATAAAGAGAAATATAGATATATTTGTGGTTGAAAAATCTGATTTTGTCATTTTATTTAGCCAGGTTTTTTCTTGGATGCTTTCATTTGTATTGATTTTGGAAAAAATGCTATTTTCTTTCTTTCAGTTGAGATGGACCAGCTGGCCAGGGAGGCAGGCATCTTGAAGAGCTAGGCACAGTGTAGATTTAACAAGACCTATGTAACTAGCCTAAATTTTCTCAAGGGAGTGTATGTGTGTGTAGATAATTCTGAAACCAGGCTACCATGATCACAACTTTGTATATGGCACCAGACTGCATTGCAGTACTTACTACTATGTAGTCGGATAATAAATGGGTTTTCAGCACAAAAGAGTTGTTTGTATTTATTTTGTTGTGTTCTGCACTTTGTTTCCTCCGCTTTTGGAGTTCAGACTGAGACTGAGGCAGAATGGCTTTATTTATCCTGCATACCTCCATCTTAGCACTGTCAAAGATTTGAAACATATCCCTTTTTGATGAACACTACCTTGCACAGTCATTTGCCAGGGTTTGGGAAAATTGTCAACTTGCAGGGCAGATCAAGATGAGCTACACAGCGAGCATCAACAGATTGCTGAATGAAAGTGAAATTTGGACAGCATATGCCAAGCACGTAAACTCCAGTTTCCATATGCAACGCTTGCAGTGTATTCCTGGTATTTCTTGGTCACAAACAGTTCACATCACGGAAGTTCTTTCATGGGCAAATTTCTGTATGCTCACTCTTAGTGGAGACCTTACTGGCATGGATAGTTCCATAGGAAGAACAATGAGAGAATTCCAAAGAACTTAAAAAGTGATGAACTACAAACTGACAGGAAATCGGCTGGTTATATTGATGAACGGATGTATGTAAAGCTCTTTAAGAACGCTGGTATTAGCAGAAATGTTGCTCTCTGGCACTACAGATGAATCGATCTGGGAAAGAGGACGTGTGCAACCATCTCTTGAAATAGATTGATGGAGCCTGCCTGAGTTGCAATGGAAGGGCATTCCCAAGTCTTGGTGCAGCTGACACAAAGGCCCCGACTCCATTTCGAGCCTTGGACTGTTGCTTCTGTAGAAAATCCCAATCAGAAGATTGGGGGATTCTGATTGCTTGGTGTAGCTTCAAGAGACTGTACTGATATGCCGGCATCCTATTTTCTTACATGCGTTTGTAGACAATAGTGTGGATTTTAAATGTGGTTCTTAATTAATGGGAAGCCAGTGGAGACCCTGCAACTCTAGAGATATGTCCACAGCTGAGATTCAAAGACCGCTGCAAATTGTTCATGATGGTACTTGGCATGAGCATCTTGTGTTGGCAGGGCATTGCCAGTGATTGCATCAGTTGGAAAGATGAGTTCCAGAGCAGACTGAGGGAGATGAGACTCCAGAGGGTGGAAGAGGAGAGATGCACTCAGTAGATGGACAAGCTGGACTGTGATGACACCAGCACTTTCAAATGCAACCCCTGTGAAAAGGATTGCCACTCCAGGGTGCAATTGCACAGTCACAGCAGGGTCTACACCTGGGTAACAACTTTTGGGCTGGGGTCCTTGGAGGGACACAACTGGTGAGGCCTACCTACCCTGCTTACGGATGTGCTTAGCATTTTGACACTGTCAAATTTACATTCATTGTTTTTCCATTCAACTTCTCACTTAAGTTTCAACTTTTTTGGAAAGTGGGCATTGTGCAATGAACAACAGAAGGGAGGTAACTCGGGCCGATGATGGTGGAGTTGTCTTTGTGTTTACCTCCCTTGCTCAGCGATTACTTCAAAGCTAGCAACTTTATGTTAAATTAGCAGGCTGTACCCGCCACATCCCCGCTGTGGGTTCGGGGTAAGAATTGACCCACCGCGTCTCCGTACGCGATTCGTAAAAGGCGATTAACTAGGGACACCGTGACTTGATTTTCGTTCACTCTAAACTGCTCCAGTGATTTTCGTGCTCAATGGCCTTACATAGCATACAAAGGCTGATAGGCCGTAAAACACCATCCATCCATCCATGTACCCGCTACACATGAGTATGGTAAAAGACGACAACCTGTCCAAACTGTGGAAGCAGACCCTAGCAGGCTGTGCCTTGTAGTACTACTGGTACCCTGCTCGCCGCCTCTTCCTTCCCACTCGGCTGATTTTTTCCTCCTTCTCTTCCTCCTCCCCCCCCCCCCCCCCCCCCCCCCCCCCGCCCCACCCACCCCCGGACAGGGGTTATCTCCATTGAGAGCATGCCTCTCTCTTTTCCTCAGCATTATCTCTACCACGCGTGATCTCAAGCCTAACGCTGGCTAATGCTTGAAAAAGAAAACCCTGAACAAACTGGCCCATGCTGTAGCTACTGCAAAGGTAGATAGCCTTTACTTCCTTATTGCATTTAGATTATGTGTGCAAGTTTGAATCCAGCAAATTCAGTGGTATAGGAATGCATGCGAACAAACATACAAAAAATTAAACACACACTGAGCTTCATAGTTGTAGAGACAAGTCGTCTCTCCGAGCAAGGAAGAGGAATTGGAGAAAAATGCCCTATGTGAAAAAACTAGGTAGTCACGATTTCTTTCCACTGGATTATAATTTTATCCTGTATCTTTCATGAAACATGTATCCGTTCCTCCTTCCTGATACTTTCATCGCCTTCCGTGATACGAGACGAGAAAAGCTATTGGATACATCTTAGTTGGTCGCAGGCAGTTTGCCTGTTACAAAGTTCCCCCTGCACACGTGAAAAGTGTACAAGTTCATCCACATCTGATCCAGAAGCCACGACACATTTCCCTAAAGAGAAGAACAAGACCCAGTATCCAACACCAGTAACTCTCACTGAGAGCATCTTCAGCAAGGCTACGCTGGACACAGGAATGGACTGGATGTGCAGACGACAAGGCTTTTCGGCCTGTCAGCCTTGAGAGGCTAAGCAAGTCCATTCAGTACCTACGTGACGGTGCTGTTTAGAATATGGGCAAGTGAAGAGTCCGTTTCCCTCTTCAATTGCCGAGAGTGCAGCACATGGAGAGACGTTGTGGGTCTTTCTACACTTCCATCCCACAAGGGTGATACTGAAGCAGGCGTTAACAGAAGCCAGGATGACCTGCCCAGACTAGAGATATGCAATCCAAAGCAACCCAAAGGGCGTTTCCGGTACTCATTAGTGATTGCTGTAATCATACGTACAGGAGTCGGTATTAATCTCGGGACAAAAAAGCAGACAGTGTCTGTTTTATAACTGAAACGTGTATTACTTAGCACGTCTATTCACTTGTCGATCCTGAAGAACACTTTTTAGTCGAAAGTTTGTCCATTTCTACTCCGTCTCAAACCCCTTTACAAGCATCTCCGTTTGAAAATGTTCCACATGTGGCAGGTGGTCATCAAAAGT
>JAWQFJ010001374.1:0-30839 GCA_034096865.1 Theodoxus fluviatilis
AGGAGCAGGAACAGCAGCAGTGGCAGGAGGAGGAGCAACAGGAGGAGAAGCAGGAACAGCAGCAGTGGCAGGAGGAGGGAGCAACAGGAGGAGAAGCTGGAACAGCAGCAGTGGCAGGAGGAGGAGCAGGAACAGCAGCAGTGGCAGGAGGAGGAGCAACTGGAGGAGAAGCAGGATCAGCAGCAGTGGCAGGAGGAGGAGCAACAGGAGGAGAAGCAGGAACAGCAGCAGTGGCAAGAGGAGGAGCAGGAACAGCAGCAGTGGCAGGAGGAGGAGCAGCAGGAGAAGCAGGAACAGCAGCAGCAGCAGTAGGAGCAGGAACAGCAGCAGTAGCAGCAGTAGGAGCAGGAACAGCAGCAGTGGCAGGAGGAGGAAGGAGGAACAGCAGCAGGAGGAGGAGGAGGAGCAGGAGGAGGAGCAGCAGGAGGAGAAGCAGGAACAGCAGGAGGAGGAGCAGCAGGAGGAGGAGGAGGAGGAGCAGGAGGAGGAGCAGCAGGAGGAGCAGGAGGAGGAGCAGCAGGAGAAGCAGGAACAGCAGCAGGAGGAGGAGGAGCATCAGGAGCAGAAGGAGAAGCAGGAACAGCAGGAGGAGGAGCAGGAGGAGGAGCAGCAGGAGGAGGAGCAGGAACAGCAGCAGCAGGAGGAGGAGCAGCAGCAGGTGGATAGAGAAAGAAATAGGAGTGAGAGGAGCAGCAGCGGGTGGATAGAGAAAGAAATAGGAGTGAGAGGAGCAGCAGTGGGTGGATAGAGAAAGAAATAGGAGTGAGAGGAGCAGCAGCAGGTGGATAGAGAAAGAAATAGGAGTGAGAGGAGCAGCAGCGGGTGGATAGAGAAAGAAATAGGAGTGAGAGGAGCAGCAGCGGGTGGATAGAGAAAGAAATAGGAGTGAGAGGAGCAGCAGCGGGTGGATAGAGAAAGAAATAGGAGTGAGAGGAGCAGCAGCGGGTGGATAGAGAAAGAAATAGGAGTGAGAGGAGCAGCAGCGGGTGGATAGAGAAAGAAATAGGAGTGAGAGGAGCAGCAGCGGGTGGATAGAGAAAGAAATAGGAGTGAGAGGAGCAGCAGTGGGTGGATAGAGAAAGAAATAGGAGTGAGAGGAGCAGCAGCGGGTGGATAGAGAAAGAAATAGGAGTGAGAGGAGCAGCAGCGGGTGGATAGAGAAAGAAATAGGAGTGAGAGGAGCAGCAGCGGGTGGATAGAGAAAGAAATAGGAGTGAGAGGAGCAGCAGCGGGTGGATAGAGAAAGAAATAGGAGTGAGAGGAGCAGCAGCAGGTGGATAGAGAAAGAATAGGAGTGAGAGGAGCAGCAGTGGGTGGATAGAGAAAGAAATAGGAGTGAGAGGAGCAGCAGTGGGTGGATAGAGAAAGAAATAGGAGTGAGAGGAGCAGCAGCGGGTGGATAGAGAAAGAAATAGGAGTGAGAGGAGCAGCAGCGGGTGGATAGAGAAAGAAATAGGAGTGAGAGGAGCAGCAGCAGGTGGATAGAGAAAGAAATAGGAGTGAGAGGAGCAGCAGCGGGTGGATAGAGAAAGAAATAGGAGTGAGAGGAGCAGCAGCGGTGGATAGAGAAAGAAATAGGAGTGAGAGGAGCAGCAGCGGGTGGATAGAGAAAGAAATAGGAGTGAGAGGAGCAGCAGCAGGGGAGAGCAGAAAGCAGGAGGAGAGGAGCAGCAGCGGGGAGGAGAGGAACAGCAGCAGTAGGAGAGGAGCAGCAGCAGGTGGATAGAGAAAGAAATAGGAGTGAGAGGAGCAGCAGCGGGTGGATAGAGAAAGAAATAGGAGTGAAAGGAGCAGCAGGGCACCTGAGAGAGTAAGTTGGGAGAAGTCTTTCTCCATGTAGGTGGTGGGGGCATTGAAGTACTCGGTGAAGTCGGCAGTGGTTGGTGGGGGCGAGTCCAGGCTGAAGCTGTAGGGAGAGTAGGGGCTGGCCAGGCAGGTAGACTCTGGACTCAAGGAGGATGCTGGTGTCCCAAGGTCTGTGTACCTGTCACACCGCAGCAACACATGATCTTCACCCAACTTCAAAAGCAAACGACCCACTTAACAATTTTTTAATCTGATTTGAGTCATGCATTAGAGACTGGAGAAAATGCATTCCTTCCCAAAAGAGATCTAACCCACTAACCCAATCAATAGTCCTCATCTGGTGAAATTTCGATTCAGAAGTTACATTCATTTGCATCAAAAGAACTTAATTCTAAGCTGCTAGAAAGCGCATGATACATTTGAATTCTTCCACAAACTTGCAAAAGACACATGTATGGCATGCAAGAATGTAAGTGCATGCATGAGTGCATAAGCATGCACGCGCGCACACACACACACACACAAACATCCCTAACAGGATTAAAAAAAAAATTAAATGATATTCATGTGTAATATCATGCCTTCTGAATACCCAGGAGGAACCTAAAAGCTGAAAACAAGTTATTGATAAACCCACACTGCCAGCTGTATCTGGCAGCTCCTTGATGATTTCCTGATCAGTACACCTGGTTCTCCTCCTTCTTACTTCTATTACAATTGCACACACTACCACACAACTAGGTGAGTTTCCTTCCCACTTCATACATGGCACTGCAGTTTCTAGTCACTCCCACCACTGTTTCAATGGCTCACACAGCCACCACAGACCTGTACTCATCGAAGGCCAGGGAGTCTGTCATGGGGGTGGAGATGCCAGAGTCATCGGTGAAGGAGGATGATGCGCGCCCCGGGGAACCTTGAGATGGAGCGCTGCTGTGCGACTCGCTGCGCTGCCTCACAACATCCGCATCCTCATCACGCGCTGGTGACAACTTGATGCGTTCAGGCATGGCAGCAATGATCTGGTTGGCCAAAGTTACCATCTGGTTCTTGGCCTCATGAGTCCCCATAGAACCTGGGAGAGAGCAAGGTCATTTTTGATGTGACAGGGAGAGCTGGGGTGAGATGTAACAGTGATGAGGTTATGTCTTTGTGTGTGTGTGTGTGTGTGTGTGTATGTGTGTGTGTGTGTGTGTGTGTGCGTGCGTGGTGTGCGCCCACTCTATTTGCCTGTCTGTCCATGCATGCATGTACATGTGTATTTGTGTATGTGTGTGTGAACATTAAAAAATATCTGTATCAAAAATAATGTCTACAAATGTAAGAGTGTGTGTGTGTGTGTGTGTGTGTGTGTGTGTGTGTGTGTGTGTGTGTTGTGAGTGCTTGGGTGCATGCACAAGGGCATATCCACATGTGCACACACACGTTCAAGTTTTTCCTGCACTTCATGGTATTGTACATCAAATGGTGAAACATAATATGGGCAGAAGTAAATGTTCCTCAAGCTCTGCAAGGCTTTAGCCCGCTCCAAAGAACAATGCCATTAGATTGTCCTACAAGAAGATCCATTTACATAACTGTAGAATTCTTACACTAAAACTACCAAAGCAACAACATTTTTAGATTTTTCTTTAAAGTTATCAGGTTTTCTCCAGACAAACACAAGTGCTAGAAATTAATTCATCTACATGCACATGGGGGCAGTTTCCTGAGGATTCCAAGACAATTCACTCAGGTGAAAAAGCCAGCTTCATTGCATGTAGCTGGCAGCACCACGTGTTTCATTAATTAAGATATCTAAAGGTGCAGGTGCAACAACAGCAACAAAAGCAAAATAAAAATAATAATAATAATAGCAACAAGTAAAAGTGAGAAAATAATATGTTGTAAGAATGATGACACCAGCACCAACACAACCATCCCCATCATCAAGTCCAAGAACTGACACTACTTCTGGTTTCAGGCAGTTTCTTTCACCTTCCTGCTTCTTCAAATCAAGAGAGACAATGAATTCACAGAACACAGTGTGTTCTGTCACAGTTTCATGCACAAAGATCAATGCACAACTTATGACCTTCAAAAAATGCACCAACTCTTGACTCTCCCTCTCAATACATTTGGACTCATACACGCAATCATGATTACAATTACACAAAGAGACATGCAAACATATACACACTCTTTTACATTAATCTTTCTCTCTCCCCCTCCTCTCTCTCTCTCTCTCTCTCTCTCTCTCTCTCTCTCTCTCTCTCTCTCTCTCTCTCTCTCTCTCTCTCCCTCCCTCCCTCCCTCCCTCCCTCCCTCCCTCCCTCCCTCCCTCCCAATAAATTTGTTTTCTCTTCATGATGAGCAAGGCCAAACTTTTCTGTCATGAAGCATAATTTACCAGTGGGCCACTGATGTTCACATATGTTTACTTCACTTACCCAGCACCAGCACCATGCATGCCATCCTTGTGAGACAAAGTACACAATGGTTTTCATGTTAACAAACACGCGTCACAAGTGACAACACATACAGACCTGCCAACCCACCATCCTGCCAAAGAGTAGCATCCATAGCTTTTTGGAGTAGCATTTAAGAAATAGGCGTAGCACACACGCACAAGAAGGAAAATGGCGATGTTTGCGCAGGCGCGAAGCGCTTGGGGGGGGGGATTGGTTCTACGTGATGGTCAAAAGTTCAGTGGCCCCGCGTGATCTGCTGCACTGATGGGTACATTGTGTTCCACAAGGAACGATGTGAACAAACATTCTGCTAAAATGACTGATTGATCGTCCTCTGCTGCAGTCGCTGGCTTGAAATACGCAGTGAGTGGTTTGCTCGGCTTTTCCGCGGCTTTCTTCTTGTGTGTCGCAGTACGCACATGTTTCTTGATGACAACCCCCCCCCCCCCCTTGTGAGCAATCGAAAAATCGGTCTGACAGTACGTGCATCTTGCGGCTGAGGAGCTATTTGCAGATCTGACCATACATGGATACTTCTTGGTGTAGTCTGCTTTAAAGTGCTGACAACTGGGTCGAGACTTTCGTGCCTTCTTTGGGGGAGTAGCAGCGAGATCGACAGCAGGCGTCTTTCGCTTTGACGCCATTTTTGCGGTCAAACAACTGCGCTTCGGGTGTTTGCAGCATTTCCGCACGGGGGTTAAAGCGCAATGCGATTGGTTGGTTACAGTACACAATTCTACGTGAAGCTCAAAAGTTAAGTTTGAGGCTGGCACACAGGTCGCTCGCTTTTTCATGAATGGATTTTTTTTAAGGTCTAAAAAAAATTCACGTCAATTTTGGGAAAAAGCGTAGTTTTTATGGACGAGCGTAGCAGCGTAGCAAGCATGTCGAAATCGTAGCATGCTACGCCTAAATCGTAGCACTTGGCAAGTCTGCACATATCATGTGACAACACAAATTTACAAGTGACAACACAACTTACAAGTGACAACAATGTTCACAAGTAACTACACATGTCATAAGTGACAACATGTCACAAGTGACAACATGTCACAAGTGACAACATGTGTCACAAATGACAACAAATGTCTCAGATGACAACATGTCACCAGTGAAAACACAAGTCACAAATCATGTCACAAATGACTGCATGTCACAAGTGATGACACATCCCATATGACAACACATCACCAGTGACATCACAAGTGACAACACATGTATCGAATGACAGCACACTTCCCAAGAGACAACACAATTCACAAGTGACAACACATGTCTCAAATGACAACACAATTCACAAGTGACAACACAATACACAAGTGACAACACTCTTAACAAGCAACAACCTAAATCTCAAATGACAACACATGTCACAAGTGACAATTCACATAACAAGTGACAACAAATGTCACAAGGAAAAATACATGTCACAATGACAACATACTTTACAAGTGACATTTACAACACTTCACAAGTGACAACACACTTCACAAATGACACAATTCTAGCAAAAAAGCAGAGTGACTTTCAGTGTTGAAAAACATTTGTGACATAACAGCATAAAGAACAACATATTTTAAAAGCACTTTCAATAAATTTACTGTTACTGGCAAAGCCATGACATCCCCTAGCTTTTCAAGTGCAACACAACTACAAGATATTTGGCAAATAAAATTACACAAGCAAATTACTAAGATAAATAACTTAATAAAACTGAAATGCCTTGAAGTGTTACACCTCAGGCTTGTTGCCAAGGACTTAAAGAAAGGATTAAACATTTCTACCCAGGAGCATCATTCGCAACAGTTCATAAAAAAATTACAAAAATAGCAAAAAAAGGAAGCAAAGCTCCTAACATAAAATTCTTTTTTGAAATAGAAATAAAGGGGAAATTTAGCAATTAATGCAGGCACGGCACCACACATAAAACTTTTCTTCCAGTGTGGACAGGGACAGGTGTTAATGCTAGTGATGCCACACACCAGAAATTAGAGCAGGGTCGCACTCCACACAGGAAACACCCACTCAGTGTCAATCACTGTGAATTCAGAGTTAGTCCCCCATGTGGGCTTGGGTGGGAAAACTGTGGGAAGACATCAGGCTTTCTGCCACACAGCGCAGATCCAGTGTGCCGTCTCCTCCATTTTGAAGGCAGTATCTATCTTACAGCTCTGTCATGGTATCGAGGGTAATGCGAGTACACTGTGCTGTAAGGGGTTCAATCTTGCCCAGTACCACAGGCAGAGGGGGTCCATGGTAAACAACTTGTAAATTCCATGTAAGAAAGCCTTTTCAACCCATTTTCCAAAATGGAATTGCCTCATAAGTTAACCCTCACCCTGGTAGTCAGTCACTACATATCCTGTGTGGACATGACTGGGCCAAGCCTGCTAGTCGCAAAGCATGCTGCTTGTTTTGAATGCGGAACATTGGGAAATGTGCTTTCCAAAAATTGTTTTAAAATTCAGCATTTAACATTTTCTTAAAACAATGACATGGATTTGTTTTTAGTTCAATTGAGAGTACTACTGGTACACTGCTTGTTATATTGTGTTGAATAGTGAGATGGGCATGTGAAAAATAAAAGGGTAGGTGTCTCCTCCTTGAAATGTAGCTTTTTTTCAGTAGTGCTGACAGTCGCAATTATGATGAGGGGTAAGGGTTAATCTTTATTATAATGGAGAATTATCACCCTCTGCACATGAACACTGGTGCTTTTCAGATAAAGCCATGTGTACAACAAACATATCTATCAGTTCAGCACAACAGGAACAGGTGCAAGATTTCACTATGAATTTACATTTTACGAGACAGATATATTGCGATATACTAGAAGTAATCTGCAGTTCATCATTATCATCAGACTCTACCATAATTTCTCCATTAAGATGACAAGCTTACATCATCCTTGACAAAAAACAACCCAACACAGTACACCAAATGATGCTTGCAAAACAACTGTCAACAGCAACAGAACAGAGAATCCAAGCCAGCATTAGTGTGTGAAAGAGAAGCATGGATGAGACAGGGACAAGGATGAGGCACGGTCAAGGATGAGGCAGGGTCAAGGTTGAGGCACGGTCAAGGATGAGACTGGGTAAAGGATGAGAGAGATGTAGCAAAGTGCTGCAGGAGGTCTTGTCAGGTTTACCTTGCACTCTGTGTTCTTCTGAGTCCACTCTCTCCTTGCTATCCCCTTCTTCATCTGAGGAGATTGTTTCAACATCAATGAAAGGACTATCGCTTGGCATGGACAGTTCATCTAGATGGAAACACAAAGGCAAGTTCAGCAACTCAGGCATGGATGGAAAGTGCAGCACTGTATGTAAAGAGTACATGCACAGCCAGAAGCAGAGACGTCAATGTGGAGCAGTCCGATTTGTCCGCCCTTCTCCCTCTGTACTCTTCTCTCCCTTCCTACTGATCTGTTCAGTCTGTGTCTATGGATGTCCAAATCTGCCTGTCTCTCAGTTAGTCCCTGTCTCTGCACCGTCTTGTCTTCTTCCTGTGCTTTCCAGTCCAATTCCATTCCCATGTCTCCCTATTCCTTCCCGCCTTTTTCTTACACCATCTCAGTCGTGGTCTCTCTTTGATGTTGTCTGTCTGTGGCTTTCTTACACCATCTCAGTCGTGGTCTCTCTTTGATGTTGTCTGTCTGTGGCTTTTCGTCTCAGTCTCATTCTTTTGCCCTATCACATCTTAGCCAACTGTTGTACAAAATTACAATTTTCTTATATGCATCAACCACTGATGATATTCACAATCAATTCTCAAATCTGTGTTTACTGGAATGCTGAACATCATACTGGTATTTTGAAATATCCTCCTTTCTCTTGAGCACTGCATACAACTGAACTGCATCATATTATCATTCATGTAGCATAAATCACAGAAGTTTTTCTTCCTCAAAATATCAACTGCCTCTTCCTCAAAAGATCTCCAAAGCCCATATCTTCCACACAAAGTCCACCTCTCAACTTGCACTCCGTAGGCCATACCTACCTGTATCCATCTGTACAAGGAGGTGGTCGCATGTTTTCTGGGGGGTGGAAGTGTGGGGGGGAATGTGAGAGGGGCCAGGGAGAGGGTCATCTGAGGTGGATGGCTCAAGGTCGGTCTGCATCATCATCTCAGGTGAGGCCAGGCTGCGACCTCCGACCCCTGGTTCGGAGCTGGGATGACTGGACACCATGAGCAGATGGGGCTCCGAGTTGGACTCTCTGAGACACCAAGAATGGAGACTCATGCCCAGGTTTCTCTCCAGTGATGAGACTTTTTGTTCTTTCAGAAGCACAGCAAATTGCTCAGAATACTTGGAGATGGGACACACAATAATCAGTCACTTGATAAAATGGAGCATGAGAAGGCAGAACCTTGATGATCTGTGGGTAATGATCAAAATTGATTTGTGTTTGCTGTGTGCTTATGAATATAATATCTAGCAGTGAGACCTCAGGTTTGCTTATTAGAATGAGAGCAAATTAGAAGCATAGAGACAGACATAAAACACAAGCACAAACATATATTCATACACACTTGCCCATATATGCACACATGACATCACTCATTCACAGACTGACACACTTTTGCCTACACACCCATGCCCCCCCCCCCCCCCCCCCCCACCCCCCCCCCCCCCCCCCCCAACACACACACAGAGACACAAACACACACAGACACACACACATACACAGACACACACACACACACACATTACCTGATGGGACGGCTGCAGTCAGCAGTGAAGGGAGAGCCACGGTCCTGGCTGGGTCCTCCAGACAGGATGTCCACAGAGTATCGCTTGCTGAGGGGGCGTGGCATGCTGATGGCCTGCTCACTCAGCCTCCGCAACAGCTTGCTCTCAGGTGCAAATGTCTGGGGTGGAATGTCGATGTGCAGGCTGCCCGTCTTCCCTCCTCCCCCCTCTGCTGAAACAGCCACAAGGCAATGTACGGCAGGCCATATCAGGAGGAGATAGGTCATGTAACAGCAGGATAGTAAAGCACAATTAATCTCAGTGGCACCAGTATCTGAGCAAGTTTGTTTCAGTTCTCTCAGATGAAATACTTGGAATTTGTGCGCAAATGACAGCAAAAAAAGAAAGAGAGAAAATACCAACCCCTATGACATATGTCAACTGTTGTAAAAGGGATAAGATGTGGAAAAGGACATAACTTTTCTAGTTATATGCTGCTGACAGAGAAGGTGACAGACATGAACATTCTGTTCCACTTCAAATATATACAAGAAGGGCAAAGCCCATACGACTCACATGCTTGACCTTGACCTTTATATGACCTTGACCTTCAGGTGACCTTCAAGGTCAAGGTCAAACAACTAAACCTACCAATGACATCATACACTAAGAAATGCTTTACACATTTTTCCTACCAAAATACATGTGACCTTGACCCAAGGTCAAGGTCATCCAAGGTCATGCAACACAAAGCTGTTAATTCAAGACATAGGAAGCACAATGGTGCTTATTGGCACTTTCTACCATGAGATATAGTCACTTTTAGTGGTTCACTACCCCATTTTGGTCACATTTCATAAGGGTCAAAGTGACCTTGACCTTGATGATATGTGACCAAATGTGTCTCATGATGAAAGTATAACATGTGCCCCACATAATTATTAAGTTTGAAACAGTTATCTTCCATAGTTCAGGGTCAAGGTCACTTCAAAATATGTATACAATCCAACTTTGAAGAGCTCCTGTGACCTTGACCTTGAAGCAAGGTCAACCAAACTGGTATCAAAAGATAGGGCTTGCGTTGACCTATATACCACTTGTAGCTAAGGTCGCCATTCTCAATAACGTGGGAGAAAATTGGGAAAATGTGAAAAATGACTGTTTTTGAGACCACATTTATGGCTCCTGTGACCTTGACCTTGAAGCAAGGTCAAGTCACTATGTATGTTTTTTGAGGCCTTGTCATCATACACCATCATGCCACATTTGGTGTTGATAGACTTAATAGTCTCCGAGGAAAATCCAACGTTTAAGTTTTTTACGGACGCCCGCCCGGACGGACGGACGGACGGACGCCCGGACGGACGGACGACACGGCTCAGTACATAGACTCACTTTTGCTTCGCATGTGAGTCAAAAATGTGATTAGTATAATTCACAATGAGGAGTTTCAATATGACCAAGCTTCCATGATGCATGAGATAAAGTCAATACAGGCAAAGACGGATAAGACGAAATTGAATGGATCACCTTTCTATTGTGTGCTATCCATGTTTTCAAGTTCGGCAGAGTGCTAAAAATAGCAAGCACGGGGACACAATAGGTCTCCTTGAGTAATGCAGGTCACTTACCCCTTGCTTCACACACCACTGCAGTTGTACGGGAATTCCTGGTCCCGATCATTCTCCTCGGTTCAAGTTTAAGAGTGCTTTAAGCTTACGAGATGAGTGATTGTGAGGAGTCTTCGGGATGAGACATAGACTGGCCGCCGGCCACCTGGGTTTGATCAAGTACCGTGACAAGAGTTTCGAGTTGCGCAGACAAGTTACAGAACAATCGGAGTGTTTGGGGCTAAGTTTCCATTGTGTGGTAAGCGCTTTTCGAGTTGAGTGGCGAGATATCTTCTTTCGAGTTGAGGACACTTCAGAACATGACGTATAGAAGAGAATAATCGGCACCGGGTTTTCTTTGTGCGGTAACCGCGTTTTTGCTGTAAGCGTGTTTGAGTTGAATGTCTTTGCCTGTATATAAAAATCTTGACTGCTGTTTCATATATTTTTTAATAAAAAAATTTCAAAATACATCTATTTTCCTGCAGTTCCAGGATAAAACACACTAAGAATTCTGTGTCTTGAATGAGTATAAAAAGAAAAGATGAAGCCATCACTGAACTGACTCCTGCCTTCAGAGACCACACTGCCTCACCCTGAGTGCTGGGGCCAGCCTCACACACAGATCTGGAGGAAAAGGCACTGGCAGTGCTGGTTGCCACGGAGACGGAAAAGGAGTGCAGGGCAGCGCTGCTAGGCCGGGCGAAGGTTGGCGCCTTCTGGGCCTGCTCCTCCCGCAGGAGGGAGAGCTGCAGAGCCAGGCCGTGGTGACCATGGAGACGGGCCGCATCCAGAGGGAGCTGTCCATCCTTGTTGCAGATCTTGAGGGGCCCAGAGTTCCATCCACACAGCGTCATGGCTGCCAGCTGGTGGCCCCGGGCACAGGCCCACATCTGCAGTGCACGAGTGGGGTCCCTGACTGACTGAGGCACTACATCTTATCAACCTTCATGGGCTATTCAAGGTCACTGACTACAAAATCACTAACAAGACGGGCAAAGCCCATACGACTCACATGCTTGACCTTGACCTTTATATGACCTTGACCTTCAGGTGACCTTCAAGGTCAAGGTCAAACAACTAAACCTACCAATGACATCATACACAAAGAAATGCTTTACACATTTTTCCTACCAAAATACATGTGACCTTGACCCAAGGTCATCCAAGGTCATGCAACACAAAGCTGTTAATTCAAGACATAGGAAGCACAATGGTGCTTATTGGCACTTTCTACCATGAGATATAGTCACTTTTAGTGGTTCACTACCCCATTTTGGTCACATTTCATAAGGGTCAAAGTGACCTTGACCTTGATGATATGTGAACAAATGTGTCTCATGATGAAAGTATAACATGTGCCCCACATAATTATTAAGTTTGAAACAGTTATCTTCCATAGTTCAGGGTCAAGGTCACTTCAAAATATGTATACAATCCAACTTTGAAGAGCTCCTGTGACCTTGACCTTGAAGCAAGGTCAACCAAACTGGTATCAAAAGATAGGGCTTGCTTTGACCTATATACCACTTGTAGCTAAGGTCGCCATTCTCAATAACGTGGGAGAAAATTGGGAAAATGTGAAAAATGACTGTTTTTGAGACCACATTTATGGCTCCTGTGACCTTGACCTTGAAGCAAGGTCAAGTCACTATGTATGTTTTTGAGGCCTTGTCATCATACACCATCATGCCACATTTGGTGTTGATAGACTTAATAGTCTCCGAGAAAAATCCAACGTTTAAGTTTTTTACGCCCGGACGGACGGACGCCCGGACGACACGGCTCAGTACATAGACTCACTTTTGCTTCGCATGTGAGTCAAAAATGGTCAGAGGAGGAGCAAGTCTTAATTTCCCTAGTTATTCTATTTTTAAAGTTCAGGGCGACCTACTGACCCCTCCACCCCCACCCCTTCCCTTTCCATGTTAAATTACAACTTTTTTTGGTTGACCTAACATTTTTTCATTTTCTGTTCATTTTATTGGTGTCCAAAGCCACTCACCAGAGGGGTGCAGGCGTGGTTGTCTACACTGTGGGCATCCACCTCATACTCCAGCATGAGGTTGGGGTTGTCCGTCCTGCAACAAGCCAGGGCAGAGGGCTCGGAGAGTGAGAGCAAGTGTGCCTGTGAGTGTGTGTGTGTGTGTGCATGAGAGAGAGAGAGAGAGAGAGACAGAGAGAGCAGACAGGCAGACAGACAGACAGACAGACAGACAGACAGACAGACACACAGACAGACATTCAGACACACAGACAGACATTCAGACAGACAGACAGACACACAGACAGACAGATGAATGGACAGATAGACACAGAGAGACAGAGACAGACACAGACATATACACAGACACACACAGACAGACAGACACACACACACACAGACAGACAGACAGACATACAGACAGACAGACAGACAGGCAGACAGACAGTCAGACAGACAGCCAGCCAGACAGCCACACACACACACACACAAACACACACTGACACTGACACACAGACAGACAGCCACACACACACACACACACAAACACAGACAGATGACACACATATACACAGACACACACACACACACACGCACAGGCAGCCACACAGACATAAAGACAGACAGATGGACACACATACACACACGCACACACTGACACACACAGACAGACAGACAGACAGACAGACAGACAGACAGACAGACAGACACACACACACACACACACACACACACAAACTCACACTGACACTGACACACAGACAGACAGACACACACACACACACACAAACACACGACAGATGGACACACACACACACAGACAGCCACACAGACATAAAGACAGACAGATGGACACACATACACACACGCACACACTGACACACAGACAGACAGACAGACATACAGACAGACAGACAGACAGACAGACAGACAGACAGACAGACAGACAGACAGACAGACAGACAGACAGACAGACACACACACTCACACACAAACACACACTGACACTGACACACAGACAGACAGACACACAAACACATAAACACAGACAGATGGACACACATATACACAGACACACACACAGACAGCCACACAGACATAAAGACAGACAGATGGACACATATACACACACGCACACACTGACACACACACTGACACAGACAGACAGACACACAGACAGACAGACAGACAGACAGACAGACAGACAGACAGACAGACAGACAGATAGATAGCCACACATACATAAAGGCAGACAGATGGACACACACACAATCACACAGACACACACACCTGCATGCACACACACACACACACACACACACACACACACACACACACACAGACACACACACCTGCATGCACACACACACACACACACACACACACACACACACACACACACACACACAGAGACGCACACACACTTAGCTTGTCAGACCAACAGCTGGTCTGAGAGATGGATGGACAGGTGAACAGACATGTTTGTACATCTCTGTACCTCCAGTGGATGAGGGTGTTGATAAGCTGGACATAACCCAGTGCTGCTGCCAGGTGGAGCAAGGTCAGGCCGCTGTGGCCAGCCTTGGGGTAGGTGGCCTCGCTGGGCAGTTTACAGCCTGCTAGCTCCTCCACATGGTGCACCACATTGGTTTCCCACTCTGTCTCTGTCTCCATTTTCAACCGAAGCTGTGCATGGTGAGAAGAGAAAGTAAGAACAAGAAGGGCAAAGCCCATACGACTCACATGCTTGACCTTGACCTTCATATGACCTTGACCTTCAGGTGACCTTCAAGGTCAAGGTCAAACAACTAAACCTACCAATGACATCATACACAAAGAAATGCTTTACACATTTTTCCTACCAAAATACATGTGACCTTGACCCAAGGTCAAGGTCATCCAAGGTCATGCAACACAAAGCTGTTAATTCAAGACATAGGAAGCACAATGGTGCTTATTGGCACTTTCTACCATGAGATATGGTCACTTTTAGTGGTTCACTACCCCATTTTGGTCACATTTCATTAGGGTCAAAGTGACCTTGACCTTGATGATATGTGAACAAATGTGTCTCATGATGAAAGTATAACATGTGCCCCACATAATTATTAAGTTTGAAACAGTTATCTTCCATAGTTCAGGGTCAAGGTCACTTCAAAATATGTATACAATCCAACTTTGAAGAGCTCCTGTGACCTTGACCTTGAAGCAAGGTCAACCAAACTGGTATCAAAAGATAGGGCTTGCTTTGACCTATATACCACTTGTAGCTAAGGTCGCCATTCTCAATAACGTGGGAGAAAATTGGAAAAAATGTGAAAAATGACTGTTTTTTAGACAACATTTATGGCCCCTGCGACCTTGACCTTGAAGCAAGGTCAAGTCACTATGTATGTTTTTTGAGGCCTTGTCATCATACACCATCATGCCACATTTGGTGTTGATAGACTTAATAGTCTCCGAGAAAAATCCAACGTTTAAGTTTTTTACGCCCGGACGGACGGACGACATGGCTGAGTACATAGACTCACTTTTGCTTCGCATGTGAGTCAAAAATGGAGACTTATGCAGAAACGAGGATGGACACATGGTGGTATTAGAGTTGGAACTTTTGGGGGTGATATTTGGCAGTATGCGACACATATATTTTGAAGTGGATTTGAAACATTCTATGGTGTAAACGTGTATTATTACCTTAGGCAAACCTTTGCTTCTGCAGCAGCACAAAGAGACAGACACTCTCACCATGTTTTGTTGCAGATTTCTCCCATTGTACTTCTCCCTCATCCTCTCATCATCCTCGGCCTTAACATCCCAACATCCTAACCTTCCATACTCATTTCCTGTAGAGCCCATAACAGTTCAATTCTACATATTGTATGTGACCGGCCTTCACAATCTAAGTCAGTCTGACACATTGGTCAAATCAAGATACAGCATCACTTGTATCCTTAAGCAATTTTGACAGTTTATTCCTTTTAGTAGAATGTCCAATCGAAAATTTTCTAAAAACTGCCCAGTTATGCCACTAACTTTGGTTCATAAAGCTAATGATTCTAAGCACAGAAAAGGCCAGCAGTTTGAATTTTGAAAATCGCCCCAGTAGATCCAGAGTTGCAGCCCGCTAATGATCTCTTCTGGGGGACATTTTCGATGTAGAGACAAAGAACAAAACTGTGGCACCAGAAAAATAACAAAATTCATAGTTTTTTGGCTGTAATTTCCCAAGCAGAAGAGATATCTTTGTGATAATTGGTGTGCACACACATTTTTAGGTGAGGAATACAAAGGCACTAACTGAAAAAGTCTCTGTATCATGCCTTGCTATATATTTGCATAAATTTGCATATTTTTAATGGTGCATGATTTAAAAAAGTTTAGGAAAGAATCCCATGAAAATAAATTACTAAATTGTGAATATCGTATTGTTCACAATGAAAAGCTAATTTTGAATAACAAGCAACATGCCATTCAGTATCATTTGCATATTTAAATTAATTAATTTGCATGAAAAACAAAATACATAGGTAAATCATATATGTGTTACTAGCATCATTCATAAGTTGAATCATTAAAGATGCTCTAAACTCAAATACAAGCACAAATTCTACTTATCCTGTGATCTAATTTGCATAAATTTGAATATTTTAGTCAACTGCACTTTGCAAAATTGGTTACATTGATAATGTAATTCTTAGTGTTAGTGGCAACGTGTAATCGAGGTAAAGGTGCCTGATTTTATCCTGCCTCTTTTTCTTTAAGTCTGGGCTTTTAAACTGCACTTTTTACCCCCTGGTCATTGGGGAAAAGTATGTGATGCATAAACACCATCTCCCCTCTGTGGGAAGCATGCAACTAGGTTGTGGATGTATGCTCTAACATGATAGTTCCCAACTGTCCCTGGATAGATAGAGGCACTGTGAGTTTAGCTCATTGCTAAGGGTTGATACTCAATAGAAGCCATGCATGCTTGAGATTCTTCACATATTAGTCACAAAACAAGTGCAGGTTGAGCATTCTAATTATGTGGCCAGGGCCACTGATGCCCCCAAAAGTACTAACATCAACTTGATGTGTATCCTGTTTGCACAAAGCTAACATGTTGTGTAAATGGAAAACCTCATCTCTGGGCATACACTGACCAGGTAAACATGAATGCAAGAATCTGAGTTGTTTTTTTAAATATCAATACCTGTAGGTTGATAAATAGTCTTGAACAGAATATATTTACTAGATGATAACATAACTTCATAATTATTGTCCCATAAAGTGATGTGCTGAAAATGACACCTGCAGCATGAAGACCCACTAGGCATAAAACAGACCCCTCCATGCTACTTGCACATTTGAACATAGGATTGTAAACATCTGGCAATACACAATTTAACACAAACTTACAAACTACAGCGTTTTTGTGCTCTCTCAATATAGAGTTCACATTGGGTATTGTGGTCTGTTGATTTTATTGAGAATCAGCACACACACACACACACACACACACACACACACACACACACCACACACAACCCCCCCCCCCCCCCACACACACACACACCCCTCACACACACACACACACACACCCCTCCCACACCACCACCCCACAATACCACACCCACACCACACCCACACACCATACCACACCACACACACACACACACACACACACTCACTCACTCATTCTTGTAAAAGTGTCATTATAAGGATGACAGAGTAAACCAGATAGCACTTTATGAAGAACTTCTGTAGAACTATGGAACACCCTTTCGGGCCTGAAGACATGTTAGTGTGTGCGCTGAATAAAATTAAATTAGAATGAACTTGAGCAATTTTGAAAATAAAATTGTCCATTATCTACAAACTTGGGTCACTAAGAAGTTAAGTGCATTAACTGCTTGCTTCAAAAGCTGTTTTCTCAAAAATTTTCAGCAAACATATGATTCAAACAGGCAATAATCATCAGCCTGTGCACATGTAATAATTTTAGTATCATTCTGAACAATAATTTGATGCACTTCAAAATGATACACTAATGTAAAATTTTTAAAATAATCTCACTGACTTGGTTTAGCAGGACAATTCACAAACATGATTTGCATGAAATACAGACTACTAGGCAATTAAATTTCTCTTTGTGGTTGTGAATGAGACAACAGAAAACCTTCAAACTGTCATGGGTTCTTCCTTGGGTACAACCCTGCCTGACCTTGCAGCAACTTTCACCAGAATTTGTTTTCAATTTCTCGAGTTATTTTGCCAAGTAACTAAGGAGCCAACTAAGTGAGGGAAAAACATCGCCTCCTCTGGTGTGTGTGTGTGTGTGTGTGTGTGTGTGTGTGTGTGTGTGTGTGTGTGTGTGTGTGTGTGTGTGTGTGTGTGTGTGTGTGTGTGTGTGTGTGTGTGTGTGTGTGTGTGTAACAAAACCACCAACCTGCTTGGCAGAGGGCTGCCAGCTGTTACTCAGAACCAGCTTCTTCTCCAGCTGCTGCAGCCTCTCAACCAGCAGCTCCTTCAGCTGGGCCACTGGGAACACAGTCAAAGCCAGCACTCATCAAATCTTCAGGGATCCAATGCAAGGTCACCAAATTAGAGTCAACATATTATATATTATTATTTAGGCCAACTCAAGTTTTCTGTCCTCTAAGCACTCACTTTCTCAGAGAGTATGTATCATGACAGGCAAACTATTTCCCATTCTGAAACATTCTAGCTGTCACTTCTTCCTGACAAGGTCCTCTCATTTTCCCAGAAGTCTCTGTAGATTGTCACAAAGCTCCTATTATGTTATTTCAGGTTGAATTTAACCCTTACCCAGTCATAATTGGGACTACATTTCAAGGACTACACGCCTACCATTTATTTCTGCCCATGCCCTTCTAACTATTCAACAAAACATAGCAAAACCTATGCCAGAAGTACACACAACTGAACCAAGGACAAATCCATGACATTATTTTAAGAAAATGTTGATGCTGATACGTTGTTGTAATACCAAAGCATATTTCATGTCCTTTCCCCCCTCATAACTAGTGGCATATGGTGTGACTACCAGGATAAGGTTTCAAACGCAAACGCATACATGCACACACACATAATGAGGCATGCACACACACACAGACTCACAAAACACACACACATACACACACAGAATCACACACACACACACACACAAACACACACAGAATGAGACATACACACACACACATTTACACAGAATCACACACACACACACACACACACACACACACACACACACACACACACAGAAACACACACACACGCACACACACACACACACACACACACACACACACACACAGAAACACACACACACGACAAGCAAACTTGACACACATCAATAGTGCCACTCATCAGGATATTCATCTGTTTCCATATTTTCACTTATGCCACAAAGATTCCCAATCGCTTCTGACACAAAAATTCCTAATCACTTCTGACACAAAAATTCCCAATCTTGACATTTTCATACAAGTTACACTGAAATTACTCAAGCATCTCATGTAAAGCAGAATGAATGTAATGCTTTGAGCAACTTTTTAAAAAGCCATATTTCAAAATCAATTTTGTAAAAGAAAAATACTACATTACAAAAACCAAGAACCAAAAAACCTCCCATACAAAGATGTTTGGTATGATATGGTAGGTATGTTTAATTTCCATGGGCGTATACATATGTGCATATGTGTGTGTGCATGAGTGTATGTGTGTGTGTGTGTGTGTGTTTGTGTGTCCATGAGTGTGTGTGCATGTATGACATGAGGGCCCAAAGCCTTTCATTGACCAGTCTATAAATCAATAGGCACAGACAGCAGATGGCTGCTATTGTGAAGAAATCACTTACCACTTGTAGAGAACCAGTCGCTCTCTAGCTGCAAGTGTGAAGACTTCACGTCGTTGATCAGAAAGCGGAAAGTCTCGTTATTAGAGATGACAAAGCCGTCACAGGCCACTTGGAGTGACACATGGCCAGCTTCTTGAGCTGTAATTGCACGCAAGGAAGAATTGGGTGTCAGCTAGAGTTGGAATGTAAAAAAAGGATATCTGAGGTGCGTTGCCTAGCCTACCCAGTTGGCAAGTAAGAGGCCGGTGTCAACATGTGTCAAACATTTGACAGACTTTACATCTGCTTTCATCATGTTGACACACGGTGACACCAGCCTCTTCCTTATAAGATTCTCCAAATTCCTAGATTATACAACATGCCCCTGCACTCCTTCTCAAGATAAGATGTAAATTCTAACATCTCAAACTGAAACACTCAAGTTACATAAAGCTGTCTTGTTAGTGTGCTGAAAAGATACTGGACTAGAACTAGGGCCAAAATTCATCAAATGGCAAGAACTCAAACTCATTACAAATCTCCTCATTGCAAGTCTGCAAACGCAACCACACATCTGATACAGGACAGAGTTGGTGCTGGACTCCCAAATCATCCCTCACCTGGTGTGAAGCACCTGAGCACACCTGGCTGAACAAGGGTGGCCTTGACACTGTGACCGTCAAAGAGACAGGTGTAGCTGGAGTTGGTGGAGTACCAGGGCCCCGTCACCAGGATCTTGGTGCCTCCCTGCAAGGAGGTCAGTCAGTCAAGTACAGTGGGGCACAGCCTGCAGATCTCGTCTCCCTATGTTTAGTGGGGGCTCACAGCTTGCTCAGTACTCCTGCTGCCACTGCAGTTGTCACTATTCTCCTCCTCATTATATTTCCTTCAAGACAACTACAACAGCTAATATCATTGCTGTCAGCATTTCCTTGCTGTTGACTTATTTTGAATATGGATATATCATGATTCTTGTTCAGAATTTGAACTTCTCCTCTTTGTTGGTTTAACATACACAGCCACGGCCCTGCGAGAGATGGACAGGAAAAGAGTGGGACCACAAGCGAGACAGAACCTGCAACATTTCAGTTAGACCCTCATATGCTCTACCAGCTGAGCTACAAAAGTCCACATTGTTTACCTCCTGTCTATAAAGCCTGGCATCAGCGGCTGCTGGCTCAGTCTTATATGAAGACTTATTTGGAAATGGATATCATGATTCTTGTCCCCATGCCTCTTCTCCTTTGTTATATATTTTTCTTTACTACACCTCATCACCATCTTTACCACCATCAACACTCTCATTAACACCACCACAATAACTGTTAACTCAATGAAAATGCAACATCCAAAGCTAGGGCTTCTTGATAATGCCTTATGTTGGGTGCTGCATCTTCAATGAGTTCACATCATCAACATCGTCGTCCTTCGATTCCTGCAGATGACCTACAGTTTGCAGCTCACCTCTGTGTAGGCCCAGTCAGGACAGAAGTCTGTGATGGCGGTGAGAGACTTGAATGAGTTCTCCCCTTGAGCATGGGAGGCAGCTGGAGTCTGGTCACCCAGGGGGTGATGGGTCATGTGGACTATGTCATGTGGCTTGGTGGTCTGGGTCAGGGGGAGGGAGGAGGTGGTGGAGGTGGTGGTGGGGAGCGAGATCCCTCCCGGCCTCCCTGCTTGCTGGTGGCTGAGGCAACTGGCACAGTGGATGGGTGGGAAGGAGTCGATGCCAGGCTGCATGGAGGCAGAGAGAGAGGTGGGGGTGATGGATGCTGAGCTGCTGATGGAGCAGTGGGGCTTGCCACCTGGTACACCACCACCACTGCCACCATGGCCGCTTCCTAATTCACTTCCCAAATTCTGGATCTCAAGGTCCGAGTATTCCTCCAGGTCTTGCAGCTCCAGGAGAATGTCCAGGCTGAGGTCAGAGTTCAGGGATGGAAAGCTTCCATCCAGAGTATCACAGTTGTCTCCTCCCCCTCCACCTTCGCTCCCACTGCCACCACTTCCTCCTCCTCCTGCAAGTGGCCTCTCGCTGCCTGCCACACCATCTGAGCTGTCTCCTATTCCCATACCCACAGACCCCAACAGTTCCCTGCCGTTGAATCTGCTGCTGGAAGGGTCCTGACTGATGGAAGTGGAGATGCCGAGGCTCTGAGAGGTCATGCCCAGGCCATGCAACCCTCCTCCAACAGTCCCACTGTCTAACACGGACTCTACACACCCTCTCCCCTCAATGCTCCCCATCCCTTTCCCCAGTCCCAGGCCCCCATCACCTCCTGGCCCTAGCCCAAAGATCCTGCCCTGGCTGATGGTGGGCACAACCTTGGGCACATCTACCTTCCCAATGAGATGCTGCCCAAACTTGCACATGTCCATTGTGTTGAGGAGATTCCGCTGGATGTCTGCAGGAGTCACTTGCAGAGGGGAGGGTGGGAGCTTGGATTCCACAGAGGTTACATGGGGGTGGGGGGCCACCTGGGTGATGAGGCGGGATATGGAGGTCAGAACTGGGGCGGAAGTGTGACCAGGAGGCTGCTGCTGCTGTACAGGGGGTGGAGGGGCACAGAGGATGGTGGTGGAGGTGGGGGGCTGGGTGAGGTGGGGGTTGGGAGTGATGCTGATGGGGTGGGGCAGGCTGTGCAGAAGGGCAGGGAGGGGGTTGTCCACACTACTGCCTTGGGACAGAGCAGTGGGAAGCTGGCTGTTGATGAGGGAGATGGGCGCCCCATTCTTGCTCCCCATGTTGATCAGCACAATGGCTTCAATGGTATTCTCCATCTGCAGTGACAATAGCAGTAATGGGAATGGTACTTGAAATAGTGACACTACCTATGGTGCTCATAACAATGACATGGTCTGTGATGATAATAATAATAACAGTGACAATACAAGCTCCATGACACTGGCAATATGACATCGCTTGTGATGCTAATGATCATAACTATATGATCTGTGATGATGAGAACAGTGACAACATAAGCTGTCATGCAATCCTGATGCCACTATTCAGATGTATGTCCCAATACTGCAACCATAAGGGGAGATATGGGTATCAACGATGACATTTTCAATGCAATGAGTTTTCACACTATTATGCACGGTAATTCAAAGATATACATAAACATAAGTTAAAAACCACTTTTGCTTCAATGGGGAAAAAAAATCGTCATTTGTTAATTATTCAAAATGGCTGCCATCACAAGTAATTTCATTAAAAAAAAACTACAGCTAAAAAACTATTTACAGCAAAATTTAAATATTCAATTATAATTTTAATATATAAAACTTGTCACATTCCTTTAGGAAAATCTTTTGGAAAGGATATCTCATAATTATATGTACTGTACATGATAAGGAAAAAATCCTTAAATAAAACCTTTGTGTATATATAGTTGCTGAACTAGGGGTTAATACCACAAACCCACGAAACTAGATGTTGCTACATGCATAAAGAACACATTCTAAATATTTTAAATCGGTACAATGCTAAGAAATTTCAAGTTCACATAAAGTAGTTTTGGTTAAAACGTGGAAAAAGAAAACTAGTGAAAACTTGCTTTTTTAAATTATGCATTTCAGACAGTGCCAACAAAAATTCTCTATTATGTTTTTTTATTTGCATTTCAATTAGGTGGCGACAGTCAAAAATTAGATTTGTGCTTTTGTTTATGAAATGCGTTTTTATGGAAAGTGGTAACAAAAACAAGAAAAACATAAAAAAGTAAGTGGCTAGCTTTATTAGTTTCTGAGATATTGCTCATCAAAGTCGCGACCCTGAGCGAAGGTCAAAATAAACAAAGATTTCAGCAATTTTACAACTTTATCATTGTTTACACTCATACAGCACAGTTCAGATATTGACATATTCTTAAAATAGGAGTTGCTGCCAGTAAGATTCTGCAATAAGAAACATGCCTGCAGAAAAAATAAAGAAGAGATATCATGCCAAAGTGGCTTCAAAATGACTTCAAAAAAGCATGAATATTGCCCGGGGGGGCATATTTACAGGTCTGTAGTTCTAATAATAAGGGACACAGAGGCCTCAAAATCCATTTTCACACCTAGACGTACATATATAAGCCCCCTTTTTTTTTGGCAATACACTTTAGTGGAAAAAAGTTATAGGGCTTCAAAATTGACAAAATCCTCAATTTCCACAACGGAAATTGGCAGTTTTTAACTAACACAAGATTCTATAGTTGTAACAATAGTCATAACAAAAATATGCAAAAAAGGGTCAACGTCAGTACACTGACGGTCCAGTTGTAGTAACAACTTTCCTGTGAGGGATTGTTGGTCCAATTTAGGGCGGCGGCCTCTTCCACAACAACTCAGGTACTTTCTCATCTGCTCCAACTGAACATCATCCCCTAAAACAAAACAAAAAACATACTTTGTAAATGCTATCAACCCATACTGTAACTCAATCTAATATGGGGAACTGAAATTACAAAAAAATGAATGTTTTAGCTGCGAGTTGCAACTAGCTGAGTTCTGTGGAAACAGTGTAGCAGACTACAGAAAGGCTTCGATTCACAACTTCCGGTTCAACCACTTGTGTTTGAAATCACGTTTTATGCATCTAAACTATGAAAAACAAACTGCATCAATACACAAATACCCTTAAAACGTTTTCCTCCATCAGTAGGTGCAATATTTTGACCCGTTGCTTTGACTTAAAAAAATCAGTGACTTCAAAAAGAGGACAACCGGCGCATCAGATCTGCAATCAGTCTTTGTCCAAAATCGACTGAGAGTTCAACGTCATTTTCAAATATTTTCACGGAAAATAATCAATATTCTGTCAACAAAAACAACCATAAGATTCTTTTTATAAAAAAATAAATGCTTCACTTACCGAAATATTGTTCAATTTTCTGGAGAAATGAAGAAGTGAAACAGTCAGGTGGTGCGGGAGATTTTTCCGTGTCGGCCATGTTGAGACATTCGAATTGAATGAAGGACGATTTCGGGGTGGTCTGCTTTGATTGGCCGGCGTTTTGCACGCATGCGCCGTAGCTCTTAGTTTCGTATGTCATTAAAACCGGCAAAAACGACCTTTCCGACGCTACCAGTAATGTGTGGGCCAGATTCATTAAATTTTATGAAAATCATCTTTAAAGTTCAATGTTTTTCGAGCGATGTTTTCAATGGAAAATCTGAGAAACTTCGCAGAATCATTGAAGAATAAAAAATATACGAAAAGAAAGCTGAATCATTCCTCTTTCAACCTCAACTCATTTGCATACCATGAATGAAACTTTTACACACGCGCAATGGAATTTTCCATGGTGACCTGATTCCGGCAACCACGGGAGACGGAAAACCAATGGCGGCCAGCGCTGCGCACGCTGCGCTTTCAGCATGAGGGATTGCTTTTCTAATTAATTTTTACACTTGCGTTCTTGCATTAAACTAATATTAATTAGCTGCAATCGATAGAAGAAGATTCAAACTTTGTTTTTCAAGCAATATTAAACATGGGAATAAAAACAGAATGGAAAAATCTCTTCTGAGAAAAAGCCAAATTTCAAGCAATTTTGGTGTTTCCCGCATAGCTGTATAGAGGGTGCTGGGACCTCTTTCAATGTTTTTTTTTTTACATGATGTTTTAAAATTACAAGCAACTGACATTTTGACACCTTTTATACCCATATCTCCCCTTCAATGTTACTGTGACCAAAACACAGAATATTACTATGACAACAAAACTGCAACAGATATCTGCAAACAAAGAAATAACCATTTTGCGCGAGAAAGTCAAATGGAATTAAGTGCAATGGACAGGATCCCATGTTCAGCATGGCAAACTCCGACGGCATCGTCCAAAGCCTTCTATCCCAAAGTTGCTTCAAGGACCTCACCAGTTGGTCCTGCTCTGGTCCAAGGTCTCCTTTCCTGGCTCCAGTCACTGCAACAGAGGCAGGGTTCCCCTGAGTGCATGCAGGCTGCAGCTGCAGATCATAGCTCTTGTCCACTAACACGAGTCATCAGAGAAATCAACCTATTCCTCAAAGCATTACAAGAGAGGCATAACTCGCCATCATTTATCACATTTCGAGCATGCGAAATAACACAGTTCAGGCATCTTTATCACAATCCATTGCTTACAGAGGGCAAGTACTGCTCACACATGAGTGTGTACAGTTTACACAAGGGTGTGCCAGTTTCCACAGGATCGTGTTGTGCACTGCTCCGTATGTCTGTGTGCACTGCGGCACATGCCGGGAGTGCACTGCTCACTCTGGGTAGTAGCACTGCTCACTGCTGGGTGGTTGCCACTGCTCACTGCTGGGTGTGCACCTGCCTCACGGCTGGGTGTGTCACTGCCTTATTTGTATGTGGATAAGCTTACACATGGGTGTGCACTGCTCACCTGCTGGGTGTGCACTGCTCACTGCTGGGTGTGCACTGCTCACTGCTGGGTGTGCACTGCTCACTGCCCCCCCCCTGTTGGTGTGCAATGCTCACTGCTGCTGGGTGTGCCTGCTCACTGCTGGGTGTGCACTGCTCACTGCTTGATTGTGGCCCTGCTCACTGCTGGGTGTGCACTGCTCACTGCTGGGTGTGCAATGCTTATATGTGGATAAGCTTACACATGGGTGTGCACTGCTCACTGCTGGGTGTGCACTGCTCACTGCTGGATGTGCACTGCTCACTGCTGGGTGTGCAATGCTCACTGCTGGGTGTGCAATGCTTATATGTGACCCTCCATCACAAAATGAGTCTCTCGTGGCGCTTGGAAGATTTTGAAATATGCATATTTTTATGAAATCAAGGGAACAAGCTTTCCAACGGTGCAAAAATGATCGAGATCTGTGTCACAGCTTTTTGAACGCTGGAGAAAAGTCGGGGTCACCAATATGTTAGAGCCTGGTCTTTGGGGTCACCAGATGTCACAACCGTCTTGGGGTTGCTTGATGTTACAACCGTTCTTTTTCTCTCTCAAATTCAGACAAAGAAAAATAAACAGTTGTTAACAATGTAATTATACAAAAACATGAATTGTTGTAGTTCAATTAATCTCTGGCGATTTCAATCGCACTACCAAAACAGACACGGCCGGACAAGACGAGCACACAGATAAAAACACAGTAGATAGAGTCTCTCTACAAGTTCAGAACAGTATAATAAGAGTAAAATGAAACGTCTTCACCTTGGTGGTGAGATCCTGCAGAGGCTCTTCAGCTGTATCATTGTTCGTGTTGACACTCAACGTTTCGTTGTCCATCTTGAAATCCACTCCATCGCCAGTCCTTCTCCTTCCCCTCCTCCCGATGTAGTCGTCGTTCTCTGATGAGCTGACGGTGCTGCTATTCTTCTTCGTCCTCTTCTTCTGCTTCCTCTTCAATCGTCTTCTTCTTCTTCTTCACGGATACCCTATCATCGTCTTTATTTCCGTGGTCCTCTTCCATCCTCACGAGCATGGACCCGGTCACTCCCGTCAGTCCTCTTCCGCCCTCACGGACATGGACCCGGACACTCCCATCGATGTAGTCGCCGGTCTGGTGGCCTGACGGTGCTGCCATCCTCTTCCTCCTCTTCTTCATCTTCTTCATGGATGCAGGCGTCGGTCTGGTAGCCTGACGGTTCTGCCATCCTCTTCCTCCTCTTCTTCAATCATCTTCTTCATCCTCTTCTTCTTCAATCGTCTTCCTCCTCTTCTTCATCTTCTTCACGGATGCAGGTGTCGGTCTGGTAGCCTGACGGTTCTGCCATCCTCTTCCTCCTCTTCTTCAATCATCTTCTTCTTCACGGATACTCCTCCTTATGATGTAGTCCATCACGTCGCTCTGGTGGGCTGACGGTGCTACTATCGTCTTCTGTTTCTCTTCTTCCTCTTCTTTATCTTCTTCACGGATGCCGATGTCGGTCTGGTAGCCTGACGGTTCTGCCATCCTCTTCCTCTTCTTCTTCCTCCCGTCCTCTTCTTCTTCTTCTTCTTCTTCCTCCTCATCTTCTTCTTTCTCTTTCTCCTCCTCATCCTCCTGTTGCTACTGGTCCATCTGATCTTTTTTCCTCCCTCTCTCTTTAATCGTCTTCTTTCTCTTCTTCTTCACGGATACAGAACGTCGGTCTGGTGGCCTGACGGTGCTGCTATCCTTCCTCGTCCTCTTCTTCTGCAATCGTCTTCTTCTTCTTCTCTTCTTCTTCAATCGTCTTCTATTTCTCTTCTTCTTCACGGATACAGAACGTCGGTCTGGTGGCCTGACGGTGCTGCTATCCTTCCTCGTCCTCTTCTTCTGCAATCGTCTTCTTCTTCTTCTCTTCTTCTTCAATCGTCTTCTATTTCTCTTCTTCTTCACGGATACAGAACGTCGGTCTGGTGGCCTGACGGTGCTGCTATCCTTCTTCGTCCTCTTCTGCAATCTTCTTCTTATTCAATCGTCTTCTTCCTCTTCTTCTTCATCTTTCTCTGCCTGTGGTCCAACGTCCTCGGCTTCCTCGAACCTTTCAAATCTTTCCATGCCGTCATCTTCTTCTGCCATCCTCTTCTTCCTCTTCTTCAATTGTCTTCTTCATGCCGTCATCTTCTTCTGCCATCCTCTTCTTCCTCTTCTTCAATCGTCGTCTTCCTCTTCTTAAATCGTCTTCTTCTTCTTCCTCCTCCTCCTCCCTTTCTTCTTTCTCTTTCTTCTCCTCATCCTTCCGCCGCTTCTCCCTCCAAAATCCCGTCCAAGTCTGTCCCCTGGATCGAAAAACGTCACATCCTCAAAAACCCCTTGACGTCACTCTCTCTACAATCGCCAAATCCTTCAATGTGACGTTCTTCCAAAAACCTTTAGAACCAATTGACGAAGACACAAAAATCCAAGCACAGAACAAACTCAGAATGCCACACACTACACAAGCATCCACGTACAGAACTTCGTCCGATATTAAACACCACCAATTCTGTACGTGACACTCCAGCAAGTCCATTAAAGTTGTCGGTGAAACAAGTAAGTGATAGTCCTGCCTCCTAGTCCTGTGCTTCGCCGCTTCAATATTGCGTACCCGAAAAAAGTTCAGGCTTTTATTGGTTACCCACTTTTCATCCCTGTTTTGTATCAAGTTGGTGAGGCTGTAGATAAACAGTCCTTGATGCAAAAATCATCCCCTATGCCTATTTTTGCATTCTACATAAGTGTTTACCAAAAGTCTTAGGGTTCTATTTGTTATTTTTTAAATGTTGATCATTTGTGACTACTGAGTTCCTCTCCTGTCTGCACAGGTGTTTTGTCAGGCAGGCAGAGCTGCAGAAGCAGGTATTCAGACGGCAGATAGAGCTGGCCTTGGCTGTTGGTAAACCGCTCATCATCCACTCCCGAGATGCAGAAGACGAGAGCCTTGCCATCTTGACAGAGGTTTGCGCCTGGGCTGTCATGTGTGGCTTTCTTACACAGACAAAACTTCACTGGCATTTCAAACAGCAAACTTACACTTGGTGCTGGCCTGACCAAACCTATTCAAAGGAGATAACTTGAATGGTCCTATACAGGATCTTTGCTCATAGTTTTCAAACTGGAGTCTCAAAGGGGTGGAAGTCTTGATTACCAGAGCCAAGCAAAGCGATATTTATTAACTTGTTAGACCATGTAGTAAAAAAACTTTGCATGCAAAAACTTTACATACTAGTTTTTATATTGCAGAATTCCAGCAAATCAAAATCTCAGGTCTTTGTGTCTATATTTGAATTTTGTTTTGTTCTGTAATCAGGACATATAATAATTATACTCATATGCATGTGTGCATATATGCATTCACGCAAAAGCAATTTTGTGTACTGCATGAGCCCTCACCATCCTTCCCCACCCCCACCCACCCCCCCTCTCTCTCTCCCCCTCTCCCTCTTTCTCCCTGAAGTAATGTGTGTTGTATCAACCACAAGACAGTGAGTAGTATTGTAGCTAGACACAGTTAATACACTGCCACTGGTTGTAGAGAATGTGCAGATGTAACATTTTAAAGAGCCGGACACAAACTGTATAATGCAGTCACTTCATCTGTGAGTGCAGATGGTGCTAAGAAACTGCAGAATCAATTATCACTCACTGCTTGTTAGTTATGCAAGTGATTTTAAGTGCCAGAGGGTTGAGAGAAGAAAAAACAATCCGTTCACTTTAATTATCCAAAAGTACATATGGTGCCCAAGTATTACAAGATCCACTGCCACTGCATTTAGGGAATGCATAGATGTAACTTGGTGTAAATGACTGTAGCCCTTATAATGCAGTATTTTGATTTTATCAGAGTACAGATGATGCTCGTTCATAACAATACTTACTGCCTGTTATTAAAGTAAGTCCTATCATCCAGTCACTTTGGATGTCTGCAAGAGCAGATGGTACCCAGGCACTACAAGATCCACTGCCACTGCTTCGCGGCATCCTGGGAGAAGGCGTGCCAGTGGCTGGAGGCCTTTCCCAACCTGTGTCTGGGCCTGACGCCCCTCGTCACCTTCCGCTCTGCAGCCTCCACTCGGCACGTGGCGCGCCAGATCCCCCTCAACCGCCTCCTGTTGGAGACCGACTCGCCTTATTTTGTCCCACAGTCTGTAAGGCATTTTTAGGCTTCATCCATCGAGGGGTGGATGTTCTTTTCATTTTTATCTAGACAGTTCACAGTTACACCTAAAAAATGAGGGTGAAAGGTCTCTTATGTGATAAGTTTAATGTTGCATGATATTGCTATGTATTGTGAAACTAGGAGAAAGTATAATTTTACCAATAAAGCTTTATTTTGCCACAAGTGTGTGCTGTAGTTTGCATTGCCATTTTAAAACGAACATGCAAGTTGTTCAGGAAAGGGTAACAACTGTCTTGTAATGGAAGAGTTGTTTCCCTTGTATTGCTTCTCACAATCCTCCATGCCAGCTAGTACAAATTCCCGAGGGCATTCATGGTACAGGCTGAAGACATAAACAAGATTGTGTGACGTACATCATTTGTGTCATGTACACCAAAATCAATAGTATTCATGCCAGTGACATAAGCTAGTGTTAAAAGCAACTGAAGCTATGTCACTATTTTACCAGTCATGAAAATGGAAACAATCTTAGTCTAATACTTTAAACTTAGTTTTGAGGAGCTGGAATGGTATTTGCACTTTTTGCAAGTAGTGTTATCCATACATGTCGACATGTATATTCAGAAATTATTTGTGACGGCAGCATGCACATTGTGTTGTCATTTTAAAGATATTTCAGATAAGATGACAGTACCCCTGAATAGAGATGTGAAAGGTTTGACATTCATGATACATCTTCTAAATGCCCTCAACCATAGTTTTACTCTTTAATGTGCAATGAAGGCATGTGAGCCTAAATTTTTCTCATAAAATATGAAGCTTCTGGAAGAAATGGGAACACCAAGACGGATGTTGATAAAATATTCAACTGTAATTTTTAGCAGCTCCATATTGTTTGACTACCTGTATGGTTTTGCGTAACGAGAAGCAAAGCAAAGCAAGG
>JAWQFJ010001374.1:30887-64943 GCA_034096865.1 Theodoxus fluviatilis
TCTTTATCACAATCCATTGCTTACAGAGGGCAAGTACTGCTCACACATGAGTGTGTACAGTTTACACAAGGGTGTGCCAGTTTACACCTGAGTGTGCACATTTCAATACAAGAAGGGCAAAGCCCATACGACTCACATGCTTGACCTTGACCTTTATATGACCTTGACCTTCAGGTGACCTTCAAGGTCAAGGTCAAACAACTAAACCTACCAATGACATCATACACAAAGAAATGCTTTACACATTTTCCTACCAAAATACATGTGACCTTGACCCAAGGTCAAGGTCATCCAAGGTCATGCAACACAAAGCTGTTAATTCAAGACATAGGAAGCACAATGGTGCTTATTGGCACTTTCTACCATGAGATATAGTCACTTTTAGTGGTTCACTACCACATTTTGGTCACATTTCATAAGGGTCAAAGTGACCTTGACCTTGATGATATGTGACCAAATGTGTCTCATGATGAAAGTATAACATGTGCCCCACATAATTATTAAGTTTGAAACAGTTATCTGCCATAGTTCAGGGTCAAGGTCACTTCAAAATATGTATACGATCCAACTTTGAAGAGCTCCTGTGACCTTGACCTTGAAGCAAGGTCAACCAAACTGGTATCAATAGATAGGGCTTGCTTTGACCTATATACCACTTGTAGCTGAGGTCGCCATTCTCAATAACGTGGGAGAAAATTGGGAAAATGTGAAAAATGACTGTTTTTGAGACCACATTTATGGCTCCTGTGACCTTGACCTTGAAGCAAGGTCAAGTCACTATGTATGTTTTTTGAGGCCTTGTCATCATACACCATCATGCCACATTTGGTGTTGATAGACTTAATAGTCTCCGAGAAAAATCCTACGTTTAAGTTTTTTACGGACGCCCGGACGGACGGACGCCCGGACGCCCGGACGGACGGACGGACGACACGGCTCAGTACATAGACTCACTTTTGCTTCGCATGTGAGTCAATAAAACCTTTTGTGTACTTCTCACATATAGGTGTATACAGGTTACACATGGATGTATGCTGCTTCCACATGGGTGTGCACTGCTTACATGTGGATAAGCTTACACATGGATGTGCACAGCATACACTTACATGTAGGTATGCATAGCATACACATGGGTGTGCACTGCTCACTGCTGGGTGTGCAATGCTTATATGTGGATAAGCTTACACATGGGTGTGCACTGCTCACTGCTGGGTGTGCACTGCTCACTGCTGGGTGTGCACTGCTCACTGCTGGGTGTGCACTGCTCACTGCTGGGTGTGCAATGCTTATATGTGGATAAGCTTACACATGGGTGTGCACTGCTCACTGCTGGGTGTGCACTGCTCACTGCTGGGTGTGCACTGCTCACTGCTGGGTGTGCACTGCTCACTGCTGGGTGTGCACTGCTCACTGCTGGGTGTGCACTGCTCACTGCTGGGTGTGCACTGCTCACTGCTGGGTGTGCACTGCTCACTGCTGGGTGTGCACTGCTCACTGCTGGGTGTGCACTGCTTATTTGTGGATAAGCTTACACATGGGTGTGCACTGCTCACTGCTGGGTGTGCACTGCTCACTGCTGGGTGTGCACTGCTCACTGCTGGGTGTGCACTGCTCAATGTGGATAAGCTTACACATGGGTGTGCACTGCTCACTGCTGGGTGTGCACTGCTCACTGCTGGATGTGCACTGCTCACTGCTGGGTGTGCACTGCTCACTGCTGGGTGTGCAATGCTCACTGCTGGGTTGTGCACTGCTTACATGTGGATATGCTTATAGTTATACAAGGATGCACACAGCTAACACGTGGGTATGCATATTTACACATGGGTCTGAGTTGCTCCACCAGCTCCTCCTTAGTCCACTCCTTCTTCTCCATGTCGCAGGAGAGGGCAGGAATGGTCAGCTTGGTGTTGTCCATGTTGGGCATGTTCAGGTAGTGCACCAGGACTATGTCTGGGTTCTGCAGCAGCAGGCAGTGAGGCAGATTGGAGAAAACTAATATTTGTAATGTTTGTCCAGGCTTTGCAATCAAGATCCCTGCACTGACAAGGACAATAATGGAGTGCAAAATCTACAATTCAGTTGTTGAGGAAACTATTGATTACACGTACTAAAATTAACCACTGGTTTCAATATGTACAGTTGATCAATGAAACTAGAGAGCACGCAGAGAGTACAACCTCCGCCAAGGAAGCGACAATTTCTCTTCATGGCCATTACAATTAATTAGCCCTTCTCGTGCCGTGAAATTAAAACAGAAGCACATTCCCAGTGCATTAATGGCAGACCAACTCTGATGTGTGTTGTGCTCTCATTGGTTGATAGAAATAGGCTCTAACCAATAGAGAGTGACCTCAGTGAAAGTTTAACACACAGAGCGGAAGCCCAGTGGCCGAAAACTGCTATGACAAAAGCACTGCTCTTCAATACTAGGCCAGAAGAAACAAGAAGTTGTGGGTATGGCAACCCAAGCGACCATGTTGTTTTCTGCTGACCTTAAACTTTTTATATATCATGAAAACACACACACACACACACACACACACACACACACACACACACACACACACACACACACACACACACACAAAGAAGAAATTGTAAACAATCAATGAACTGCATGTTGTCCCATCTTCCTTGCCCTAAGAGCACTCAGGGAATTCATTTATTAAGTTATAAAAAGCTTTTTCAGTTAAAGAAAGTGTGGTTTATGTTCAAACTGACCACCAGAAAAAAGCTCAGGGTGACCTACCAATCCTCTTAATGTTGTTGCCCTGTAGCCTTGACTACCACTTTTTTAGTCAGTCCTACTTGATATTGTGGACATCTTATATCCTGCTTCACAAACAAAGAAGTAGCTACAAAATGTTTTCGTTTAAAAAAAGGCCCAAAATATATCCTGTGCTATGCAAGACAAAGCAGACACAAAAACATGACAAATGCACACAGAATTGTGTTATAAAGTGTTAAACTGTCTGAAACAGTGTTTTACAAAATAATTTCAGAAACTAAAGCTTATGTAAAAAATGATGACTAAGAAAATAATCTTACCTGGAGCAACCAGTAGCACCTTCGATGAAATGTGGGCAGGATGGCTGAGTGTACGTATGATCCATAAATGCACTGCAACGACAGAAAGGGCCAACAAAACCGTCTGTATTCCAAAATGTAAGTTGATGGAAAAACATTGAAAATGACCTTTTTTGCTGACCCACTGTATGCCCTTCATATCAGTGGTGTTGTCAGACTGCAGACATAAAGATGAGCGTTTTCCGCAAGAGAGAGCTTTTGATTTCTGTTCAGATTAATCTACTCCACACACACTCACACACACACACACACACACACACACACACACACACACACACACACACATACACACACACACACACATACACACACACACACACACACACACACACACACACACACACATCTATGCAGTCTTAAATCTCGCCTCCTTAAAAAGTTCAGACCTACCTACCTTAACCAAGTTCTTCCCCCCACCCCCCATATTTTGGTGTCCTAACCTCCACTCCCTGTACTTTGAGCTTCATGTGGTCCTCCCGAATTGTCTTGCTGTCCCGCCGCTTCTTCCAGCAGTAGCCATCCTTCCTGTAGCGAACCTTCTTCCGACTGAACAGAAGCATGGAGCCACTCGGTGGTCTAAGGGAGAGAGAGAAAGGTAGGGTGTTCATCCAAGCAGTGGTCAACAGCGCAGTGTCACAGAAATTCAAATCACTGCAAATATGAATGGAGTTTTGGTGGAGGAGGAGGAGGAGGAGGAGGAGCAGGAGCAGGAGGAGGAGGAGGAGGAGGAGGAGGAGGAGGAGGAGGAGGAGGAGGAGGAGGAGGAGGAGGAGGCCGCCGCCACCAACGCAGAAGAAGAAGAAGAAGAAGAAGAAGAAGAAGAAGAAGAAGAAGAAGAAGAAGAAGAAGAAGAAGAAGAAGAAGAAGAACCCCTTAGGCCTAACCTTACTTTTCACATCTTGTCCATTCCAAGTCTTTTGGCAGGAGGTGGTTTGTCTGTAAATAAGTTTCCACATATTCTCTCACTGATCTTGCCTAATAATGACCAGTGCTTAGATATCCTATAACTGCTTTTTACACAACACTGCTCTCCATGTATATACATACATGTACATTACAGACACATGACAATGAGTAAATGTGGAGTAAAAGTTTGCCCTTACCTGATTACAGGCTCTCGAAGCTGCCATTCCTTGTGCTTGTCAAAAGCAATTAAAATTGCTGCAATGTCCTGAAAGAGAAATAAAATCCAACATGTATATATGCATGAGAGAGAGAGAGAGAGAGAGAGAGAGAGAGAGAGAGAGAGAGAGAGAGAGAGAGAGAGAGAGAGAGAGAAGAGAGAGAGAGAGCATACCCTTGGGACTTAGGCAACATATACATTCACAATGACAGGGGTTTATCCATTACAGATCAGTCTATCAAAGAAAACTAATTACAATGAAAGCACCATCCACTGCCTCATTACAATGAACAAAACCAAAGAAGACATTTCAGTGGAGTTAGATCAGAAACATGCACACACACACACACACACACACACACATTCACCAACACACACACACGTGAGCACACACACACACACACACACACATTTACCAACACACACACACACGTGAGCACATGCATACACACACACACACACACACACACACACACAAGTGCGCTCGCACACATATACGCTCACACACACACACACACATGAACACACACACATATGCATGCATGCACATACACACATGTATGCATGCACACACACATACACACACATATGTATGCATGCACACACACACACACACGTTTGCATGCACACACGCACAAACACACACACACACACACACACAACTTGGGCCCCTCTGCACATGCATGTCCACTGGCCTCCAAACCAACCTCATTGGAGTTCCATTTGTGCCTTGTAGTTGGGAATTCTGTGGCTGGAGTCAAACTCTCCAGTTTTGGGGGAAGAGCAATGTGGACAGGAGCGTCTGCAGAGGAAGATATGTATGCATTTTCAGTATTCACTATGACCTTGTCATAATTGTACACCACATTATTGTAGGGTACATGGCATATACAAAGAAGGAAGATAAGAGACTGTGCAGGCCTGTGCTGCACCTATGCAAGGCTGACAACTTGTAGCGACATGTGGAACAAGTAGTATGCACACTTACAGCCCTGAGAGGCACACTGACAAAGTATTTCAATTCCATTTCCACAGCCAGGGAGGCATAGGTTCCACATGCCTGTCAGCAGATTTCTGCATCAGATGCAACTGTAGTTGTTCTCAACCTACACTTGTATTTTTGGTGGTATGAATGAAGCTCTACTGTTAGAACTGTTGCAGGACAAGAATGCAGATTACGAGGTCATAGTAAAGATACACTGCCACATCACTGGAGATAAGGCAAAACAAAACAAAACAAAACAAAATAATTATATGTTGTAGTTACACTACAGTAAACCAATCAACCCAATTTTTTCCTGCTGACCCTGTTGTCATCATTGGGAATGGTGTGTGTGTGTGTGTGTGTGTGTGTAGTGTGTAGTGTGTAGTGTGTGTGTGTGTGTGTGTGTGTGAGAGAGAGAGAGAGAGAGAGAGAGAGAGAGAGAGAGAGAGAGAGAGAGAGAGAGAGAGAGAGAGAGAGAGACAGAGAGACAGAGAGAGAGAGAGGTTAACATGGAACTGCGTGCTGTCCCATCTTCCCTGCCCTATGAGCACTCAGCGCATCCACTGAGTAAAATAAAAAGAAAGCCTTTTAATGAGGAAAATTTCGTTTATGTTCAACATGGCCTCTTCTTAAAAAAAGTTCTGTCCTACTTGATCTTTCTTTGTTACGTTACCTTAACCATAACTTTTCCCCCCAAGAGCGTACACATGTCACTGTATTGACTTGAATAATATAACAAAATTTAAAAGGATCCACAGGTAAAAGCAATGCTTAGAAGTACAAGTCTTCTTCTAACAGAGATCTGCAATGGGCCCAAACACTCTTTCAGCAAAGACAACAAGCCGATACGTAAACTTCATTTAGATAAATGTACATAGCATACCTACTGACAGCTACAGTGACAGAGCATCTGCATTTACCCTTGCCACACACATGATAAGCATCCTTCAGATTCCTCAAGACTGTCTTAAGATGAAAAGCTGCATGCAGCTTTTTCACCTCAGCTGTTGAAGGCCATGTAAGCCCTATTGCCAATCGGAGCCACAGAGCTAAGCCTTTCACTACCAACCACATATCTAGCTGCAGGACAAGTTCATGTTCTTTGAGCGGGTCTTTTCTTTGTTATTTCTTGTTTCAAGGATGTCTCCTTGTGGTTTAAAAATTATCACAAAATCAAAGTTATCTCCCCTTAGTGATGAGTAATCTGCTCTTGATGACCTTGACATTAAGTTGGATTTTCCCATCATTCTCTCTTAAAAATAAAATAAAAATATTGTATTTAGACTGACTCAATGTTATTTTCAACTTTTTTCTGGGCACACCATTTTTCTCTCCAAAAACCTTGAAACGTGACCGGGGCCGACACCAACTGCCCTCGGTGTATTCCTCGCTGATTCAGTCTCACTGCCGTGAATTCGCTCACAGTGGTGTTCACTGAATCCAGTGCTCTCCCATTCGGCATTCCTGCTGAAGAAGGCTGTGGGACAGTGGCCGAAAGCTATGCAGTGAGTAGCATTTTCTTTCTGAGGCGAAAGTTTAGCACAGGTAGTCGTTAAGTTTATAATAGTTCTGGGCGTCAAAGGCTTAATTATTTCAGGTGATGATGGATGGATGGATGGATGGAGTTTAAGGGCCTATCAGCCTTGTAGGCTATATAAGGCCACAACGTTAAGAAACACCCATCTTCAACAAGGTATTAAAACTCTTCATACAGTTCACCTAACTAGTGACATGAAATCTATTAAATCAAGTCCCACTGCCTACCAGCCAGCAAAGGCTGTGTAGAGCCTTCAAACACGAAAAAGCATAAAGGGTGATAGGGCAAACTTTAACATCTCGCTTTCCCGCATTACCGACAAAGCAATAAAGGATAGGTGGATGGAGCCCAAGGGCTCATCAGCCTTGAAGGCCATTCAAGGCCACAACATGCTACCACTGAATAAAAATGTGCAATTAAAAGATTACCTCAGATGAGGTAAGTGGAGAAATATCGAAAACAATGAAGATATAGTACGACTCATAAACGAGAATATTACTCAGAATCTATCAAAAATTGTATCACAGCTAGAGGATCTTTAAAAATGTCTGAGAGACTGCTTGATCCACTCCGTAGATAAGCAAATCGAGGGTACTCCACCAGAATGTGCTGCATGGTGAGCCTGCACTGGCAGGTGCTGCACTCCGGTGGAGGCTCCGACCGCAACAAATAGAGTTGGTCAGAACAGAATGACCGATCCGGCAACAGCAAAGCACAACTTTCTCTCTTCTTGTGAGCGATGTGGGGGAGAATCGCTCACCCCACACAGAAGCTATTTTGTGAAGTTTGTTATGTGCCCTACCGTCCCAGTCGGCCTGACAGGTTAGAAAGGTATTTAGTAATATGGGGTACCAGGTCACCAGCCGGGATCCTGCCCGGGGACATGGGAAGGGAGAGAGCAGACTTGGCAGCCTGATCTGCTCTCTCGTTCCCCGGGATGCCCATATGGCTAGGGACCCAGCAAAAGGCGACCTCAGTACCCCCACACTGTAATCGACTAAGGTGGACGAAAATGCCGAACAGATAAGGATGGGAAATCTCTCTACCCCGCAGAGCCTGTAAGGCCGATAGAGAGTCAGAGACCACAAGGGCTCGCGTCAGTCAGGTGATGAACCATACCTGGTGGGTCCAGTTTTGCGGCAGAGGCTGTGCTGCTGCTACAGCTGGCACTTCCCTCCATGGCGCCAAGCTCTGCACCCTACTTCACTAACATGCCTGGCCTCTCACACTGAAACAGCAACATCACTATGGCAATGATGATGTTGATGATGATGACGATGATGATGACAGCAATAGTGATTGTGCTGCTGCATTAGTGAAAGTAGAAGAAGCACTGGCGGAGTAGGAGGAGAAGGAGTAAGAGAGGTGCATATAGGGAATAGAGGGAGAGATAAGGTGCAAGAGAAGGAAGAGAAGAAGGAGATGGAAAGACTAGAATTGTGCATGCATTAGTGTGCTACTAATTTGTCTGTAAAGGTGTGTGATGTGAAAGAGTAAAAAGCATGGGAGTAGCAGGAACAGTAACGGGACCAGAGGAAATGGGAGAAAACTGGTTAATATTGCTGAATGAGTCGAAGTCGGAAATATTTGGGCACACTGTACCCCAGTTTTGAAATCTCGGCCTTACAGTCACGTGACTCGCACGCTGGGGAGTTATGCTAAGATCCGGCCGCGTTAATGTATCTGCATTTTGTGACAAACGTCTTGCTCGGCGGTACTGTACTCCATGCACCTTAACGGTCCGCGTGATTCGGGTGTAATCTTAAGCTAAACGACGTTTATAAATGTCCGTTCTCGCGAGAAATGGGGAGATTTGAAACTGGGGTACAGTGTCCGCGAATATTTCCGACTTTGACCATTTCAGCGTTAATATTAGGAGATATTCACAGAAAGATTGGCACAAGAATTACTGACATTTGAAGCATTCTCATAATCATATATCTACTTTAACCATGATTCCTAAGGATGTAATATCTATAGGGAAACGAAAAACAAAAAATACAGACTCATACATCTTAAATTAGCCAGTTTTGTTATTTTGAGTTGACATTCAACATTGTTCAAATGTCTTGCATACTTCACTTTCATACTAAATTAGTCAATCAAGGTAACTTTAGTCCTTACAGCTTCTGTGATCTTTAGAGGGCAGAAATCTCTCCCTGGCTCAGTAGCAGATTCAGTTAGATCAAACAGCATGTGATTTTGCTCATACACGATGACTTCCCACCTTAAATCTCTAAAACAGAAAGGGAAAAAATGGGGGGAAATTTTTCTTTCATTAAGAATGAGATGTGATAACCACTACTAAACACATTTTCTAAGCTTTGATGGGAGCATGTGGACACATCATCTCAGATTCCATGAATATCCATGAATGTAGATGAAATTCATGCTCATTTGGAGAATCCATGATCCAAATGAAGTGCACGAAGTCACTCAGGTGCGAGGAGATATTTAAGTGGAGAATGCTGACTGGAGTATTGTTACGTGAATTGGATGAAACGGTGCAACTGCCGATGCATGGGCACACTTAATTTTAAACAAACAACATAAAGTACACACGTCTCAAAGATACCAATGGCGTCATGTGAGCAGTTCATAATGAGACTGATCTATCTTAGCGTAATTGCTCTATCAGGCAGGCAGTGTCAACACTGACTCGAAGCACATCTCCGCAATTCGGCTTTTGTAAACAATGTTGTGATCTTTCAAAATCAAATCCAAGCAAAAAGATCAGACTTAATTCAAATATGAAAAGCGACAAAATACTGAAGACAATCCTTTCTTACGAGAAGACATACTTTTGCAACAAGTTCAAACCATCTGTAAACTCGACGGAGAGAAAACTGTTGCTTTATAATAATTCGCTCTGAATCTGAATCCGAGAATTACTGTGCAGACGATGGTAAACACACACTACTCGTCATTTACTCCATCTATCAAATGCAGCAACATCTATGCGTTATAGTAATTGATTCATCCCGGGGATATAGAACAATCTCATAGCCGAAATTCACTCGATTCGCGGCATCGTATCGTGTTTCAAATGCCTAACACGATAACAGTACCTGTCACCGTCATTTTTCCATTTCGTCCATATCAGCCGTGCTACACATGCGCAGACGGAAGTACTGTTTTCTAACTAATCAATACGATTGGTTATAGTAATGACATTTTATGCACTTGGTATCGGCATAAGCTATTAATTTTATTTACGTCGTGACACTCTCAATGAGCCTAAATCGAGAAAATCTGCGTTCACAGAGTTCGGAGATGACCTCCAGCCATCCTAACGTCACTTCCGCTGGTAAAGATGGCGGCGCCCTTAGAAGACGAGGAGGAGCTTGCCGTAACCCACGATTATTACTCTCTCTTGAACGTCGGCAAGGAGGTAAATAGCACTCTGTTGCAATGTATCTTGGACAATCTCCTTGCGTCGATTTGTATCTTTGCCACTTTTCGTTTTTCTTGCAGCCTGCTCAGTCATATGCCGGCAACGTGACTTTGCCATGCCTCGTTGACCGGTGTACGGCGATATCAGCTGCATCTAATTCTGTTTATGCGGAAAGAAATGTTTCTGCAATTTGACAGCTACAGCAAGTAGCACACAGCAACAATAAACGGAAATCTACTTTGCCAAGACTGCCATTCATAATCTTAGTCTCAGCTGATTCTCAGTATGTGAGGGGGGAGTATGTGAATGATGTAACTTAATGTAGCGCTTACAATTTCAATGTCAAGTGTCTTCGACTTCGAGTGCCTATGTTAATTGTTTATTAACATCCTAGCTGTTCTAATGATATAGCATTGGAATGTTGTCTGATCGTCTAGAGCCGTTTAGTTCATGCTCTACTCTGTGACAAAGTAAAATGAAAATGGCTTTGACCTCTAAAAAGTTTTTATTAAGGAACCTATGACGAAAAAAAACAACTGTAACTTGAAAGCCTTGATATTGTTATGACCATGTCCCCAATTTCTGTCATTGGATGATTTGTTTGACGGATGCTGTCATAACGTCATAGTCTCCAGCTGTAAACGGACTTTATCATTGCTTCATTAAGCTAAGGCCATCCGACCCGCCCACCCCCATAACAGAAGAAAAAGAAAAACATTGTGGTTATGTTGACCCGACCAACCCATTTTTTTTTCTGCCGAGTTGTAACTTCTTTTTTGATTGGGACAAAAGAAGAAGAAAAAAAGAGAAGAAAATGGAAAACAACAAACTGTGTGTTGTCCCTTCTTTCCTGCCCAACAAGCATTTTCAACAAAAGTCACACTTGCTTTATGATTACTCAGGCCTCTTCGGGTGAAAAAGTTGGAGAAAAAATAATTCAGGCTGATCTACCAACCCTTTTTTTTCAATGGTGTTACCATAACCACAATTTTTTTGTATGGCCTAATGGCTCACTTGCATTAGGGGTAAAGTGCCATTGTAATGGATCTTCCAGAACACTATCCAGTGTACACTTTGGTCTTCATTTTCTTTCATTTAATGTTGTGACTATGGTTGGTAACTAGAAGTATTGGAGGACCCTCGCTTTGTATGGAGATGGAGCTTGTTACTGTTAGGTATAACGGGATGGATTCAGTGCTCTGAATTTATCTTCTTGAAGCAAAGTTTGCATTGTAGAACTACATGTATTGCTCAGTCCACTGTGGTTGACATGACGGTACGGTCAAAGATGATGGTTATGTACAGTTCATAGAGGGAGCTGCTAAAACAGGGGAAATGGTTGACAGTGATTAGAGAAAAGTTGGCAGCTTGATCTTAGCAGGGCTAAGGGATACACTTTTTGTGCCTTCGTCTTGCTGGAATGTGTTAAGACATGTACTTTCAAGAGATGATGTAACTCTTTCAAATGGTTTAGTTCAATGGTTGTTGGATGTAAATGTCTTTGGAGCCTCAGCACAGATGTACACAACTTCCCAGTACAGAACTTTGAGATAAAACTGATTAAATTCTTCTAGCTTAAAGATGGTTTAAATCGCTGAATTGAATAGCCTGACATAAATCATAATACATAGTACATCTCTTTTTTACTTAAAAAACAAATGTCAAGCAAATCATTAATAAATATTATTGCTTAAGCATATATTGTTATTATTTCTGTACCTCCCTGATATATTTTTGGGAGCTAACTCAATAACTGCTTAGCTTCATTCATGACAGCATCCTCACAATTTACTGTTAGTGTTACTGAGTGTTAGAAAAGAATACCATTAAATTGATTTTTTTCAATGTTGGTGTAGTAACATAGCTCTGAGTCTGAGAGTTGCTTAACAATAACATGCATGGGGATGGATGGATGGATGGATGGATGGATGGATTGGTGGGTGGGTGGGTGGGTGGCTGGCTGGCTGGCTGGCTGGGTGGGTGGGTGGGTGAGTGGGTGGGTGGGTGGGTGGCTGGCTGGCTGGCTGGCTGGCTTGCCATGGGTGGGTTGGTGGATGGATGGCTGGATGGCTGAAGTTTTATGGACTATTAGCCAGTGTAGGCTGTGTAGCAGCATGCTAGGCCATTGATTACAATAAATCATAAGAGTCGATGATGATTAGAATAAAAGCAAGTCAAGCCACAATTTCCCTAGTTATTAACCTCTTATGAACTGATTGGTATTTTGCCCTGTACATTTCAGTTGTGTTTTTGTTTTATGCCTGATGAAGACTTTTTAATATAAAAATTGCATTTGTACTTGATCCGTGTTTTAAAGCGACTTCTCTTTTACCGCAGTTGTTTGGGTTCAGTTTTACGCGTCACCTGCAGTCCAAGTATTACAGTAAGTCTGATTGGTAGGCGCAAGTGTCACAAGCTATGCCATAGTCATAGAATCTGAATATGATGTTCACTAATCAGCAGGATATTTGAATTTTCCTCTTTTTTTATTCTACAGGCCACAAATGATGAGATTACCTATGCATTTCGACGGCTCAGCAAAGTCTACCATCCAGACAAGCACTTGGACACCAAGAAGAAGAAAGATGCAGAGGTCATGTTTGGAAAACTGAAGAGAGCTCATGAGGGTAAGATCTGACATCATCAGGACGTGTGTGATGCAGGATAAATGACTGAATCTCTGATATAAAATGGTCTAATCTTCTCATGTAACTTGGAACTAGATGACTTCAAGGTATGTCAAGTGGCACTTTAAAGATAGTTCAGGAGGCTGTTATGATTTTTTAAAAAAGAAGTATGTTTCCTCTGTTGAACTTTCCCTGCTGAGGAACTAGACTTTAGATTAACTCAGCAATGACACATCGACTAATAATATAAGGTATCATTTCTTCATTGAGCTGAAGAGGGTTTCACTGGTTAAAAAATGTTCACACACACACACACTCTCACACTCATACATGCTTGCACTCGCTTATGTATACAGTCCTAGCAAAGAATTTAAAGACTGAGCTGCTCATGTTCCTCAGCCTCCACTCCCTTTTTAAACCCTGTGACTTTGCCAGGCAGAGATAGATGAGCATGCTTTGGGGTTTGAAGATGTGCAGATCGCAGTGCCGTGGTTTTATCCCTGGGGTGGGAGAAATCTGGGTTTCTCTGAAAATCTTGATTATTCTATTAATCTATACCTGCTGCAACCCTATGTCACAATTCTGACCTGTGCATGTGTACTTGTTGAACATGTACAATGCACCTACCCCTCTGTGTGACTGTGTTAGCATTGGTTCAGCGTCAATGACCTGCCAATGGAAAACAAAAGTAGATTTTACAGCAACTTCCCTTCCATCTTGTCTAAATATAAAGATTGCCACTTCCTGACTGCCAAACTCCCAGCACTCTCCCTTTGTGTCTGGCATGCATACATGGGCATGTTTATTAGGCTCAAAATCTCGAGATTCTCCCTCAATGGCTAGTCAAGGGTGAGTGAGACGCTCCCACAGCTAAAAAAAAATGGCCAATCATCAGCTGGCAAGGCGGAAGAACATGGCTGCGTCCTGGCGCAGAGTCAGTGAAGAAGTTGCCGATAGTCGAAATAACCAACGATATAGATATCAGTTTTTCACTTGATATAACATACCATGGTGTCATATTGAATGGCACGAGAACTTGTTAATTAAGCCTCGATTCATTTTGATCAATTCAAGGGACATAATTCATAGAGCGTACGTATACGGTGTTGCGTGTTTGCAAGCGAAAAATGTTTTTTATCGGTGTATGTCCAGAAATAACCTATACACCCACTCCTCAACATATACAAATGAACACTCAAACAGCAAATACTTCCGTGTACGTACACTTTTCCATTCTCGGACCCTGAGAAGCACATTACAGGCACTGTTATCTCCAAACACCAGCACCAACTCGCACTGTCTCAGCCATTTTGGCTCATCCGGGTCTCTGCAGCGGGAAGCATCGAGGGAGCTCTGGACCTCCCTCGGTCTCCCGCCTTCACGGCGAGTGTGTCCTTATGAGCGAGGAACGTAGGAAATGCCAAACCCGCGAGATTCTCTTGAGATTTTGGGCCAAACAAATGGGCCTCATGGTCAGCCCCTCAGCCTCTACTCACTGATTGAAATCCCGTCTTTTTGACTAGTGGAAATAAGCATACATGCTTTGGGGTTACATAATGTGTGAGGCAAGGTGCCATGGTTCTATCCCTGGGCTGGGAGATATCTGGGTTTATTGAAATACCATGGAATATTAAAAATAGCCTCACACAAACCTAAGTCTTTTGCTTTTGAACCACAAATGATCGGTCATATGCTGTGTATAAGTGAAGTTCATCATTTTCTATGTTGATATTAGAGAAAGAGTTGATCTGGAAGGGTTATTTGTGTAAGACTGGAATAGATATCAATGTCATGGCAATGTTATTGATCAACAGCAAACGAATTGGCCATAATTGCTTCAAACCTAACTTTGATGAATTGCAGTTATTGAGTAAATACCTGGGCCCGTATTCACAACGGTGATTTATCGGCGATTTATTTTAACTCCGATTTATCTCTAAACTCAGACGATTCCAACTGCCTGTTCCGCTCTCCCTTGGCTGGAAACCAGTATATATAGAACCTAGAATCCTCTGACGAGCGTACCTTATCTAACCGATCAAGATAACGCGGGGCTAGGGGATAAATCGAGTGTTAAAAAGATAAATCGCCGTTGTGAATACGGGCCCTGGTGTCTACATTGCAAGTGGCAGTGTTGCCCTGACTGTTTCCTGTCACAAGATTCTCTGCACTCCCTCTTCTTAGCTAATGACTCCTTCATCTCCCTTGACTGTGTTTGACTGTACATTTTGCTGGGTGCATGGTTTTTCACTCACACAGGGTTTGTTGCATTTTTACTGCAGTTCTCACAGACAAGCACAAAAGAACTATATATGATACCTATGGAGAAAAGGGCTTGGAAACTGAAGGCCTTGAGGTAAGTTGCAATTTCCCGTCATATCTAACTCTAAGTCGATATTTTAAGATGTACTTTTTGTGTCAACACAACTCTGCCCACATCTCAGCACTTTCAAAGCTTGCCTAGCCTTTCAGTTTCACACCATGAAAAGGTAAGTGAACTTTTTTAAAATGAAGTTGAAATTGGGTGAGCATCTTTGTCTGCTAAATCGAAGCAGAAGTTTTGAGCAGAAGATGGGAGGAATGGCAGGGTATGACACACTCCATTGCCTGATTGCCTGGGGCAACCAAATTTTCTCCATGGGCAAGGAAAAGAAAACATGGACATGCCCGAACATTCCTTTGCCTCCAACCCCGGCATTTCACCTCTTTGCCCAAACAAGCAACAACATTTTCCTCTTATTTATTTTAGATTTGAAGCACACAATGGATTCAAAATTCTGTGGATGCACATTGACATGGCTGTGTGGGCAGCCTCAGAAGCACCAGTTTGACTGACCCTTATGATGATATTGTGTACATGTGCAATGCTAAACTCATTTATGATGTAAGAAACACTAATTTTCATTTGACCAGAGTGATTACTGTTGTGGGGTAAACAGTTTCCAGACCAGTGGACTTTGCTATTGGGCAGGTGAATTTTGAGTCTGCTTGCCCAAGCAGGCAAGTGGTTTTGAGAAGTTGTGTTGAACCCTTGATGGGTTTAGGTAGCTCTGTGGGAAGGTTGAATGATGGATGGAAGGAGATGGGGTAGGGGTGAAGTCTGGAGTAGATGAGGGTAGGATGCATTGTGGGGGGTGTGTGTGTGTGTGGGGGGGGGGGGGGGGGGGGAGGGGGGCGAGGGCGGAGGGTAAGAGGAAGGAGGCAGCAAGATAAGGAAGGAAATGACTGCACCGATGAACTAAACACATGACCGATTCAAATAATGACTCATATTTTATTTTCTACCCAAAGTGCATATTTATTTTTTGGTATAACATCTCCACTGTGACTTCACTGTTCTGTGTATGTTGACATGTTCTGAAACAAAACAAAAAATGTCCCCTTTTGTGAAAAAGTTCTGAAACAAAACAAAAAATGTCCCCTTTTGTGAAACAGTAAGAAATATCCGTCTAGCTGTATGTCTCTCTGTGTGTGTTTATTTGTGTGTGTATGCATGTATATGTGTGTGAATGTATGTACTTGAGAGTATGTGTGAGACATTGTACCTTTCTGTCTGCCTGCCAGCCCAACCTCTGTTCTTGCATCCATCTGTCTGTCCATTAGTATGTCTGTTCATTCATTGACGTCATTGTGTATGTGTGTGTGTGTGTGTGTGTGTGTGTGTGTGTGTGTGTGTGTGTGTGTGTGTGTGTGTGTGTGTGTGTGTACCTGACTGTTTCATGCCTGTCTTTCTAAACTATGGTCACTGGCACTCAAGCAAGAAAACTGGCAAAGATGATGGAATTTGATTGGTGTATAATGGTTTATTCCGGGTTGATTAGTGTCGGAACTAGCAGCATTCGTAGCTCGAGATGTAAACTATATGAAAAGTGCATACAACTCATATGAACTTTAACCTCTGTGCAGGTGATATCCAGGACAAAAACTCCAGCGGAGATCCTAGCGGAGTATGAAAGGCTACATACATCTCATATGAACTTTAACCTCTGTGCAGGTGATATCCAGGACAAAAACTCCAGCGGAGATCCTGGCGGAGTATGAAAGGCTACATACATCTCATATGAACTTTAACCTCTGTGCAGGTGATATCCAGGACAAAAACTCCAGCGGAGATCCTGGCGGAGTATGAAAGGCTACAGAAGGAGAGGGAGGAAAGGAGGCTGCAGAGACGCACAAATCCCAAGGTAAGAGGGCCCGTGTTGTCTAGAAAAGTGTAAGAGTGGGTGTGCGTGTGTGAACGTGTGTGTGTGTGTGTGTGTGTGTGTGTGCGTGTGTGAACGTGTGCGTGCATATGTGTGTGTGTGTGTGTGTGTGTGTGTGTGTGTGTGTGTGTGTGTGTGTGTGAGAGAGACACACACACACACACACACACACACACACACACACACACACACACACACACACACACACACACACAGACAGACAGACAGACAGACAGACAGACAGACAGACAGACAGACAGACAGACAGACAGACAGACAGACAGACAGACAGACAGACAGACAGATAGATAGATACACACACAGGCAGATAGATACACACACAGACAGAGAATATACATGTAAGTCCACTTTATTATGATGAAAATCCTTTAGTCTTCAATTCCAATACTCTCAAGTATTGATGTGCAAAAAAAAGTGTCTGCATACTAAAATACAGATTGCTTTATCAAGATCCCTGATTTGTGCTATTGAAATACTGTAGAGCTCTTGGATTAAACAAAACTTCAAACATACACAGAATGCTATGTGACACTATTTCAGATCATGTCTTTTACATTTACAGGGAGCTGTCACAATTGGTATCAATGTTACAGACTATTTTGAACCCTATGATTATGAAGACGAGGACTATGAGTAAGTGGATCATGCGTGCATTCTTTTGAATTTTTTCATTTGTATACATGTGTAAATTATATCTTCTTCCTCTTCATGAATGACATCTTTAAAACACTGTATATTTAGTTAATTTATCAGATCATATGAGATTCTCAAATGATTATGTAGGTAATTATTATGTTTGAATACATGAAGTCAAATACAAACAAATCATTCTTTGGTGACACATTTTCCATTTCTTAGCAATGCCAGTGCCTTCTTTGTGCTACTAACCAAAATGCACTCGGCAATACCACTTCACTTTCATGGCTAATTGTGGACAATCCACAAAATATTGTGAATAAAGACAAGAATGAAAATTGTTTATGAAGGTTTCAAGAACATGTGTGTGTAATTTTGTGTTAATCCGTCTTATTTCCGCCGAGAAAATACAAGCCGATTTCGTAAAAACACCCTCCGCCGCTACCGACTCGCGGTGTCACGCCGGAGTTCGCATTTCGCGACTCGGTTGGTCTCTTCTAAACACTCGTCCATCGAAGTTTCTCATTGGATCAAGTTGAAACTTTACAACTCATCAGAGGAAAGACTGCTCTTTCGTTTGGTGTATGTTTGAACTTCCGGTGAAAATCGAAAGACGAGTTATGGATGAAAGTTCGAACGTCATTGGAGATTTTCTTAAAATTTGCTCACTCCCGCTTTTCCGATCAATTTAGTACAGATACCCTTGGATTCTACAAGATTTCCCCTTTCCAACGCTATATTCGATGTTAATGTACGATGAATCTAGCGCCCGGATTGTGCGCTTGAAAGGAGAAAACGGATGGAAATTTTCCATCTGTTTGTGGGTACATCGGACTGCAATGGCATTGTGTAGACATGTGCTCGATTACCACATTCAGCGAGCTTTCATGCTTGTTTTATCAGCTAAATATCTGTTACTTCGCAAGTATCAAGTCCAAAGATAGTTATTTTTGGCAGAACTGTGAAGTTATACGAAGAAAACAGCGATTTCGAGGAGTTTGTCATCCCAATCATAGCCTGTTCATTTATCCTTACACCCCTTGCGTCGGTCTATTTTTAGCACGGCCAAGCAATTCTCGTTAACTTGAACTAGTCCTGGAGGGAGCGTGGGTGTCGATTGTCCAATTAGGCCTACAACCATGCTGAGCGCACTGTGATTTGTGGGCTGCATGTATTGTAGGCCTATTGAGGATTTGTTTTTATTTTTGTTTGTTTGTTTTGTTATTTGTTTGTTGTCTAATATTCCACGCATTTCACGCCACGGAAAACAATATTAGAATCAAATGCAATACTGAAGGTGCATTTTTTTGGGGGGGTTGGGGGGGGGGTGTCACTCAATAAAGCACAATGATGACAACTATACATAATATTAGTAGATTTTCTTATGTTTCATGCATTAATACCTGAAATAAAATTCATTGTTTCATGCAAAAAAAACAAAAAACATGAAAATTGTGTAATCTTATGCAAATTAGCTGATGAAGATCACATCAAAACCACTTTTTGATGACACCAGTGAATCCAGCATGTGTTTTTTTTTTAGTAAACTAGAGAAGTTTCATTTAGATATTTCTATTTATGGCAGAATTATGCTGAAATAGGTATAATTTCAGTGATCAGGCTGGTGCCATCCTAAATCTGGGGGTCTTCACAAATCCTACTAAATATTTTCGACCTTCGAATTACCATAACTTCGGTTCTAATTAACCGATTTCCAAAATTCAAATTGCATTGTGATTAGATCAATGAGTACTATCACCATAACTTAAAGTTATAATCATTTGATACATTTGAAAAAAAAGGTCTGGCATTGCTACATTTCTCAACACAAGAACGATGCCTGTTGCATGGCATGTGGGACAATAGAAAGCCTGTAACTCATGAAGAACAAAAGACCTGTCATGTAATGAGGATTCCATGGAAAGTATGCCGTCATCCAGCCATGGATAGATTCTCTGCTGCTCCCATGTGTGTGTGTTTTTTTGCTTCATAGAAATACTTGCTCGAGAGTGGAGATGGTGCCAGTATCTATGTCTTCCTTTCTGCATGCTTATCTCCTGGTGCCAACTGACAATCAGTTCTAGACTGAAGATTCACAATACTTTATTGTCCAAAATGTGAACATGTTCTTGGATGGACTTACTTTGACTTATGCCTCTTGATTCCTTGTGGAACATAGGGCCGCAACAACACTCCTCCAAGGCACATGGGTCTGGTTTTGATGAGAGGGTATAGTGTGGATTAATTCACACCATGTGTCATCAGGTGCCAGTGGAGGGTTGATCAAACGTCCCAGTGATCAGGGGTTAAACATAAAGGAGTGAGACCAAGACATGGGTAATAAATGGCTATACACATCACACCTTTACTTTAGTGTATTCATTATGGATACACATTTTTTCCTATTATCTGGCCTTCAGAAACACTCTGCTTCAACTGAGGTAGCAGCACGGCAGTTACATCTGTGATGCGAATGTTTTGTCCTCTTTGTGCCCCCTGTGGGTCCCCTGTGTGCCCCCTGTGTGCCCCCTGTGTGCCCCCTGTGTGCCCCCTGTGTGCCCCCTGTGGGTCCCCTGTGTGCCCCCTGTGCCCCCCCTGTATGCCCCCTGTGTGCCCCCTGTGGGTTGGGGGTTTAACTAGAGGCAGGTTTCCCAGGACTAGGAAATACTAGCATAGTTAGTCAACGGCAATCCAACTGAGGCACGTTTCGTTTCAAAAGGTATTCAAACCATTGGAGAGTAAATAAAACTGCAGTCACTTCCACCATGGGCAAGGTATTAAAAAAAAAGGTAAGATAAAATAAACCACTCTGATGTTGTTTCCAACTGTCTCACTGGAAAACCTTCAGCAGACAGGTGCCAGATTTCATATACACTAATTAGGGCGGAGTGGTCGGGACAGTAGGATTCTCACTTAAATTGGCCTTGACCGATATGTGACAGTTGGAACATGCAGTGAAGTGCTTTATTTCATCTCTCTTTTTTTCTTTCGTCTTCTTTAACATAAAAAAATGGTTTAGTCACCTGTTGGGTGAACAACTCTGCAGTCTTATCTAGCCCAAGGAAATGTTGACCTGCCATGAGCAAGCATGCACATGGTTTGAATATCTTTTAAAATGAAACGCACCTCAGTTGGATTGCCTAGCCCAAGGAAATGTTGACCTGCCATGAGCAAGCATGCACATGGTTTGAATATCTTTTAAAATGAAACGCACCTCAGTTGGATTGCCTTTGCATTTGACTAACTTTGCCAGCATATTCTGTTCCTGAGAAACCTGCCTCAGCTCCCTTGAGTCTCCCTACATGATTCTTGACAGGTGAATAACTTGGGCAACGGAGACTCGACTGGCTCCCACTCTAACCCGCTCTAGTTATCGCGTGGTTGTCTGTCTTGCATAACCCACAAAGGCTGATAGGCTGTGAACTTCATTCTCCATCATCATCTGTGTGTGCAGGTCCTCCAGCAAGGTGGAGATCAGTCACATGGGCATATTCCAGTCTGTGGAGTGTCCACTGACGGTGAAGGACACGGTGGTGGTGGGAGGCGACCTCAACACACAGAATGGGCGTGGACAGGGAACATTTATGCTCACCTGGCGCAGGCTGACTTCGGACAAGGGCTGGGCAGAGGTCAGTTGTCAATCTGTCCAGGACTACTTGTGCATGCTGGGAGGAAATGGTAATAATTGTAGTAGTGGTGGTGGTAGTGGTAGTAGTGATTGCAGTAGTGGTCGCAGGAGTAGTGGCAATAGTAATAGTAATGGTAGTAGTGATAGTAGTAGCAGTGTTGGTGGTGACAATGGTAGTGGTGGCAACACGACAGTAGTAGAACATTTGGTAATAGCGGTCAAAGTATAAGTTTTAGTCATTGTAGCAGCACTCGTGGTAGTAGTTGTAGTATTAGCAGTTGCAGTATTAGTAGTTGTAGTAGTAGTAGCAGCAGTAGTAGTAGTAGCAGCAGTAGTAGATGTAGCAGTAGTAGTAGCAGTAATAGTAGCAGTTGCAGTAGTAGTAGTAGTAGTTGTAGTAGTAGTAGTAGTAGTAGCAGCAGTTGCAGTAGTAGGAGTAGTAGTTGTAGTAACAGTAGCAGTAGTAGTTGCAGTAGTAGTAGTAGCAGCAGTAGTAGTAGTAGTAGTAGCAGCAGTTGCAGTAGTAGGAGTAGTAGCAGTATTAGTAGCAGTTGCTGTAGTAGTAGTAGGAGTAGTAGCAGTATTAGTAGCAGTATTAGTAGCAGTTGCTGTAGTAGTAGTAGGAATAGTAGCAGTATTAGTAGCAGTTGCTGTAGTAGTAGTAGTAGTAGGAGTAGTAGCAGTATTAGTAGCAGTATTAGTAGCAGTTGCAGTAGCAGCAGTTGCAGTAGTAGGAGTAGTAGCAGTTGCAGTAGTAGGAGTAGTAGCAGTTGCAGTAGTAGGAGTAGTAGCAGTTGCAGTAGTAGGAGTAGTAGCAGTTGCAGTAGTAGTTGCAGTAGTAGTTGTAGTAACAGTAGCAGTAGTAGTTGTAGTAACAGTAGCAGTAGTAGTTGCAGTAGTAGTAGTAGCAGCAGCAGTAGTAGTAGTAGTAGCAGCAGTTGCAGTAGTAGGAGTAGTAGCAGTATTAGTAGCAGTTGCTGTAGTAGTAGTAGTAGTAGCAGTATTAGTAGCAGTTGCAGTAGTAGCAGTATTAGTAGCAGTTGCAGTAGCAGCAGTTGCAGTAGTAGTAGTAGCAGCAGTTGCAGTAGTAGGAGTAGTAGCAGTTGCAGTAGCAGCAGTTGCAGTAGTAGGAGTAGTAGCAGTTGCAGTAGTAGGAGTAGTAGCAGTTGCAGTAGTAGGAGTAGTAGTTGTAGTAACAGTAGCAGTAGTAGTTGCAGTAGCAGTAGTAGTTGCAGTAGTAGTAGTAGCAGCAGCAGTAGTAGTAGTAGTAGCAGCAGTTGCAGTAGTAGAGTAGTAGCAGTATTAGTAGCAGTTGCTGTAGTAGTAGTAGTAGTAGCAGTATTAGTAGCAGTTGCAGTAGTAGCAGTATTAGTAGCAGTTGCAGTAGCAGCAGTTGCAGTAGTAGTAGTAGCAGCAGTTGCAGTAGTAGGAGTAGCAGCAGTTGCAGTAGTAGCAGTATTAGTAGCAGTTGCAGTAGCAGTAGTTGCACCTGTTGAAGGGGCAGCTGTGAGATTGATTGAAGAGGTACAGCAACTGAGCTGTGCTTTTGAAACTTCTGTTTCCTACAGTGAAGCAAAAGTTGTTGTGTAACATGTAATGGAGTTACTGTCAGATTCACTGTGATTCTAGAAATGGCATGGCTTTCCATTTTAATTTCACACAGTCCTTTTAACTTTCTGGAATTGAGTCATACATATTGAGTACCCATTCCTACCATAGTTTCTGATAGTTATTTGGGATTTAAAAAAAAATCTTTCTTTTTTATTTTCAACAGAGCAACCTGTTGAATTTTTTTCCCCTTGCACTTAGAGTTACATTTCTTGCCAACATCTGTTGCTTGCTTGATTGTGACAATATGGAGGAGGTTTGATTTTTATACATTGAGTAGGCAAGGCTGGGCTACTGATAATAATAGCATTTTATTTTGAATTGATTTTACTGATCAGATGCAGGTGAAATACATTGGTTATAATAGTTCTTGTAACCTCGTTGTTCTGTTTATTGCCTGTCATAAACATCCGGCATGCTCCTCTTCAAAGTCCAGTCATTTCATAGAGTGCACATGTGGATGCATGTGCATGTGCATTTTGTGTGTGTGCATTTAAAGTTTCACTGCAGCAGTCATCACTTCTCAAGCACATGTGCACCTTTTTCACTTCAAGTTTAATTTCATAAGAATTGATTTTAAAAAATTTCCAATGCATTTGAATTGCAATATTTTGGTCTATGCATTTGAGAGATGCTGATATTTGGTCCGAGGAAGAGCTCTTGATGCACTTTGATACAGTTTGACTGCCACGTGGATGTGCTGCACACTGCATTTGTTATCAGAGCTGAACATTGACTTTTTCAGCCAGCCATGTTGGGCAGGCTGAGGAAACATTTACTTGCCCAACACCTGTTTTGAGTTGCCAGAAGCACCTTTTTATTATAACATCCAAAATAATAAGTCATTCACTAATGCAATGAAGTGGCCACAAAAAGAGAGCAATTTCTCAGTTTAACAGATTATCACCTACTGTGTGGGAACAGGAAATGACCTGTACAGAAAATATAAGAACGAAATAGCCAACCAATGACATTATCCATTTAATTCTGTAGAGTGATTAACCCTTGTATGCAGCCCTGAGCCAGTATCCAGTTGGAATACTACCCAGAGAATGGAGTTGGCACTGGTACCAGACTCTGTGTGTTCCAACACTGTGTTTCTCGTTGGGTGCCAGAGAGTGGAGTTGGCACTGGTACCAGACTCTGTGTGTTCCAACACTGTGTTTCTCGTTGGGTGCCAGTGAGTGGAGTTGGCACTGGTACCAGACTCTGTGTGTTCCAACACTGTGTTTCTCGTTGGGTGCCAGTGAGTGGAGTTGGCACTGGTACCAGACTCTGTGTGTTCCAACACTGTGTTTCTCGGTGGGTGCCAGAGAGTGGAGTTGGCACTGGTACCAGACTCTGTGTGTTCCAACACTGTGTTTCTCGTTGGGTGCCAGAGAATGGAGTTGGTACTGGTACCAGACTCTGTGTGTTCCAACACTGTGTTTCTCGTTGGGTGCCAGTGAGTGGAGTTGGCACTGGTACCAGACTCTGTGTGTTCCAACACTGTGTTTCTCGTTGGGTGCCAGTGAGTGGAGTTGGCACTGGTACCAGACTCTGTGTGTTCCAACACTGTGTTTCTCGTTGGGTGCCAGTGAGTGGAGTTGGCACTGGTACCAGACTCTGTGTGTTCCAACACTGTGTTTCTCGTTGGGTGCCAGAGAATGGAGTTGGCACTGGTACCAGACTCTGTGTGTTCCAACACTGTGTTTCTCGGTGGGTGCCAGAGAGTGGAGTTGGCACTGGTACCAGACTGTGTGTTCCAACACTGTGTTTCTCGGTGGGTGCCAGAGAGTGGAGTTGGCACTGGTACCAGACTCTGTGTGTTCCAACACTGTGTTTCTCGTTGGGTGCCAGAGAGTGGAGTTGGCACTGGTACCAGACTCTGTGTGTTCCAACACTGTGTGTCTCGTTGGGTGCCAGAGAGTGGAGTGGGCACTGGTACCAGACTCTGTCACTATGTTTGTTGTGAGGTGCCAGTGAAGGATTGATCCAGCAGCCCAGTGATCAGGAGGTAAAGTGTAAAAGTGGTTTGAGATCTGGACATGGATGCTGGTTGCTAAATAAAAACCTCACCCTTTTTTTCTCCATCCCACAGATAGAGGCAGCAGTGGGCAGCGGAGTGGGAACAAGTCTGAAGGGCTTTCATCAGTTCAGCAGACGCTGGTAGGTGCCTTGTTCTGGCTTGTCTGTCCGTCTGCTTTGTTTGCAGCACTGTGCGGCAACATTTAATGTGGTGTAGCTACACTGGAATACATTTCTCTCTTGGACAGATTCCCCCAGTGGGTTTGGGGTAAGAATAGACCCACCGAGTCTCCCTACTTGATTTGTAAGAGGCGAATATATAGAGACATCATGACTTGATTTTCGCTTACTATAAACTTTACTTGTGATTTTTGTGCTCAATGGCCTTAAATAGCCTACAAAGGCTGATAGGCCTTAAAACACCATCCATTCATCCATCTAGGTCAGATGTGATGATAAGATCATTCAATGTTAGCTTTTTAGAACTTGATCGGAGAACATTACATACTAAGTCTGTCATTCATTTTGTTGAGTTTTTATTTCTGTTGCAATTTGCACATTAGTAATTTTTCTTTAAATTAGTAAAATCTAATTTGAAAGTTTATGTTGTGGTCCCCTTTACAACATCACCTATCAAATTGTGTAAAGTTCTTCATGTAAAAGACATTGCTGATGCCTGGAGACATTGTATGTTTCAATCTGTGTATGTTTCAGTTATGGCACAATAGGCTGCTCTTTCAATTCCACTCCCAGAGGTATCCGACCTTCAGCAAGTGCCAGTGAGTCTTGCCTTCACTTTGATAAAGCATGTACCCATCAGAATGTGTGTGAGTATTATCATAATTTGGAAGAAGTAAAGGGAATCTTCAATATGCTCTAAACAGACCTAAGTCAGTTGGTAAACAGTGCATCCTTAGATTTTATTAAATTTTTTCAGTGAAATATGCTATCTTGGAATTTTGTTCATGTTCACGGAAGTCACAAATGCATTTCATTAGACTTGAATTGTTGGAATATCATGTCTACAGATTTTACTTTTGTGTTCATAACCTGTTCAAATTGCCAGAAAAGTTCCCAGGCATGATGGTGTGATAGCTAGGTGAAGGAGGAAAAAAAAACACCTCTGAAGTATGGGAAAGGTGGTTAGCATGAAGTATAACATCACTGTACATCATTCACATAACATCACTGTACATCACACACATAACATCACTGGACATCATACACATAACATCACTGTACATCACACACATAACATCACTGGACATCATACCCATAACATCACTGGACATGTATAATACACATTGCATCACTGGACATCATACACATAACATACACACATAACATCACTGGACATCATACACATAACATCACTGGACATCATACACATAACATCACTGGACATCATACACATAACATACACACATAACATCACTGGACATCATACACATAACATCACTGGACATCATACACATAACATCACTGGACATCACACACATAACATCACTGTACATCATACACATAACATCACTGTACATCACACACATAACATCACTGGACATCACACACATAACATCACTGGACATCACACACATAACATCACTGGACATCACACACATAACATCACTGGACATCATACACATAACATCACTGGACATCATTCACATAACATCACTGGACATCACACACATAACATCACTGTACATCATACACATAACATCACTGTACATCACACACATAACATCACTGGACATCATACACATAGCATCACTGGACATCACACACATAACATCACTGGACATCATACACATAACATCACTGGACATCATACACATAACATCACTGGACATCATACACATAACATCACTGGACATCACACACACAACATCACTGGACATCATACACATAACATCACTGGACATCATACACATAACATCACTGGACATCATACACATAGCATCACTGGACATCACACACATAACATCACTGGACATCATACACATAACATCACTGGACATCATACACATAACATCACTGGACATCACACACATAGCATCACTGGACATCACACACACAACATCACTGGACATCATACACATAACATCACTGGACATCATACACATAACATCACTGGACATCACACACACAACATCACTGGACATCACACACATAACATCACTGTACATCATACACATAACATCACTGGACATCACACACACAACATCACTGGACATCACACACACATAACATCACTGTACATCATACACATAACATCACTGGACATAATACACATAACATCACTGGACATCACACACATAACATCACTGTACATCGTACACATAACATCACTGGACATCATACACATAACATACACACATAACATCACTGGACATCATACACACAACATCACTGTACATCATACACATAACATCACTGGACATCATACACATAACATCACTGGACATCATACACATAACATCACTGGACATCATACACATAACATCACTGGACATCATACACATAACATCACTGTACATCATACACATAACATCACTGGACATCACACACATAACATCACTGGACATCACACACATAACATCACTGGACATCATACACATAACATCACTGGACATCATACACATAACATCACTGGACATCATACACATAACATCACTGTACATCATACACATAACATCACTGGACATCACACACATAACATCACTGGACATCATACACATAACATCACTGGACATCATACACATAACATCACTGGACATCATACACATAACATCACTGGACATCACACACATAACATCACTGGACATCATACACATAACATCACTGGACATCATACACATAACATCACTGGACATCATACACATAACATCACTGGACATCATACACATAACATCACTGGACATCACACACATAACATCACTGGACATCATACACATAACATCACTGGACATCACACACATAACATCACTGGACATCATACACATAACATCACTGGACATCACACACATAACATCACTGGACATCATACACATAACATCACTGGACATCATACACATAACATCACTGGACATCATACACATAACATCACTGGACATCATACACATAACATCACTGGACATCACACACATAACATCACTGGACATCATACACATAACATCACTGGACATCATACACATAACATCACTGGACATCATACACATAACATCACTGGACATCATACACATAACATCACTGGACATCACACACATAACATCACTGGACATCATACACATAACATCACTGGACATCACACACATAACATCACTGGACATCATACACATAACATCACTGGACATCATACACATAACATCACTGGACATCACACACATAACATCACTGGACATCATACACATAACATCACTGGACATCATACACATAACATCACTGGACATCATACACATAACATCACTGGACATCATACACATAACATCACTGGACATCACACACATAACATCACTGGACATCATACACATAACATCACTGGACATCACACACATAACATCACTGGACATCACACACATAACATCACTGGACATCATACACATAACATCACTGGACATCATACACATAACATCACTGGACATCACACACATAACATCACTGGACATCATACACATAACATCACTGGACATCATACACATAACATCACTGGACATCATACACATAACATCACTGGACATCATACACATAACATCACTGGACATCACACACATAACATCACTGGACATCATACACATAACATCACTGGACATCACACACATAACATCACTGGACATCATACACATAACATCACTGGACATCACACACATAACATCACTGGACATCATACACATAACATCACTGGACATCACACACATAACATCACTGGACATCATACACATAACATCACTGGACATCACACACATAACATCACTGGACATCACACACATAACATCACTGGACATCATACACATAACATCACTGGACATCATACACATAACATCACTGGACATCATACACATAACATCACTGGACATCATACACATAACATCACTGGACATCACACACATAACATCACTGGACATCATACACATAACATCACTGGACATCATACACATAACATCACTGGACATCATACACATAACATCACTGGACATCATACACATAACATCACTGGACATCATACACATAACATCACTGGACATCACACACATAACATCACTGGACATCATACACATAACATCACTGGACATCATACACATAACATCACTGGACATCATACACATAACATCACTGTACATCATACACATAACATCACTGGACATCATACACACAACATCACTGGACATCACACACATAACATCACTGGACATCATACACATAACATCACTGGACATCATACACATAACATCACTGGACATCATACACATAACATCACTGGACATCATACACATAACATCACTGGACATCATACACATAACATCACTGGACATCACACACACAACATCACTGGACATCATACACATAACATCACTGGACATCATACACATAACATCACTGGACATCATACACACATAACATCACTGGACATCATACACATAACATCACTGGACATCATACACATAACATCACTGGACATCATACACATAACATCACTGGACATCACACACATAACATCACTGGACATCATACACATAACATCACTGGACATCATACACATAACATCACTGGACATCATACACATAACATCACTGGACATCATACACATAACATCACTGGACATCATACACATAACATCACTGGACATCACACACATAACATCACTGGACATCATACACATAACATCACTGGACATCATACACATAACATCACTGGACATCATACACATAACATCACTGGACATCATACACATAACATCACTGGACATCATACACATAACATACACACATAACATCACTGGACATCATACACATAACATCACTGGACATCATACACATAACATCACTGGACATCACACACATAACATCACTGGACATCATACACATAACATCACTGGACATCACACACATAACATCACTGGACATCATACACATAACATCACTGGACATCATACACATAACATCACTGGACATCACACACAACATCACTGGACATCATACACATAACATCACTGGACATCATACACATAACATCACTGGACATCATACACATAACATCACTGGACATCATACACATAACATCACTGGACATCACACACATAACATCACTGGACATCATACACATAACATCACTGGACATCATACACATAACATCACTGGACATCACACACACAACATCACTGGACATCATACACATAACATCACTGGACATCATACACATAACATCACTGGACATCATACACATAACATCACTGGACATCATACACATAACATCACTGGACATCACACACATAACATCACTGGACATCATACACATAACATCACTGGACATCATACACATAACATCACTGGACATCATACACATAACATCACTGGACATCATACACATAACATCACTGGACATCATACACATAACATCACTGGACATCATACACATAACATCACTGGACATCATACACATAACATCACTGGACATCATACACATAACATCACTGGACATCACACACATAACATCACTGGACATCATACACATAACATCACTGGACATCACACACATAACATCACTGGACATCATACACATAACATCACTGGACATCATACACATAACATCACTGGACATCACACACATAACATCACTGGACATCATACACATAACATCACTGGACATCATACACATAACATCACTGGACATCATACACATAACATACACAACATCACTGGACATCATACACATAACATCACTGGACATCATACACATAACATCACTGGACATCATACACATAACATCACTGGACATCATACACATAACATCACTGGACATCATACACATAACATCACTGGACATCACACACATAACATCACTGGACATCATACACATAACATCACTGGACATCATACACATAACATCACTGGACATCATACACATAACATCACTGGACATCATACACATAACATCACTGGACATCATACACATAACATCACTGGACATCATACACATAACATACACACATAACATCACTGGACATCATACACATAACATCACTGGACATCATACACATAACATCACTGGACATCATAACATCACTGGACATCATACACATAACATCACTGGACATCATACACATAACATCACTGGACATCATACACATAACATCACTGGACATCATACACATAACATATACACATAACATCACTGGACATCATACACATAACATCACTGGACATCATACACATAACATCACTGGACATCATACACATAACATCACTGGACATCATACACATAACATCACTGGACATCATACACATAACATCACTGGACATCATACACATAACATCACTGGACATCATACACATAACATCACTGGACATCATACACATAACATCACTGGACATCATACACATAACATCACTGGACATCATACACATAACATCACTGGACATCATACACATAACATCACTGGACATCACACACATAACATCACTGGACATCACACACATAACATCACTGGACATCATACACATAACATCACTGGACATCATACACATAACATCACTGGACATCATACACATAACATCACTGGACATCACACACATAACATCACTGGACATCACACACATAACATCACTGGACATCATACACATAACATCACTGGACATCATACACATAACATCACTGGACATCATACACATAACATCACTGGACATCACACACATAACATCACTGGACATCATACACATAACATCACTGGACATCACACACATAACATCACTGGACATCATACACATAACATCACTGGACATCACACACATAACATCACTGGACATCATACACATAACATCACTGGACATCACACACATAACATCACTGGACATCATACACATAACATCACTGGACATCACACACATAACATCACTGGACATCATACACATAACATCACTGGACATCATACACATAACATCACTGGACATCATACACATAACATCACTGGACATCACACACATAACATCACTGGACATCATACACATAACATCACTGGACATCACACACATAACATCACTGGACATCATACACATAACATCACTGGACATCACACACATAACATCACTGGACATCATACACATAACATCACTGGACATCATACACATAACATCACTGGACATCACACACATAACATCACTGGACATCACACACATAACATCACTGGACATCATACACATAACATCACTGGACATCACACACATAACATCACTGGACATCACACACATAACATCACTGGACATCATACACATAACATCACTGGACATCATACACATAACATCACTGGACATCATACACATAACATCACTGGACATCATACACATAACATCACTGGACATCATACACATAACATCACTGGACATCACACACATAACATCACTGGACATCATACACATAACATACACACATAACATCACTGGACATCACACACATAACATCACTGGACATCACACACATAACATCACTGGACATCATACACATAACATCACTGGACATCACACACATAACATCACTGGACATCATACACATAACATCACTGGACATCACACACATAACATCACTGGACATCATACACATAACATCACTGGACATCACACACATAACATCACTGGACATCATACACATAACATCACTGGACATCATACACATAACATCACTGGACATCATACACATAACATCACTGGACATCACACACATAACATCACTGGACATCATACACATAACATCACTGGACATCACACACATAACATCACTGGACATCATACACATAACATCACTGGACATCACACACATAACATCACTGGACATCATACACATAACATCACTGGACATCACACACATAACATCACTGGACATCATACACATAACATCACTGGACATCACACACATAACATCACTGGACATCATACACATAACATCACTGGACATCACACACATAACATCACTGGACATCATACACATAACATCACTGGACATCACACACATAACATCACTGGACATCATACACATAACATCACTGGACATCACACACATAACATCACTGGACATCACACACATAACATCACTGGACATCACACACATAACATCACTGGACATCACACACATAACATCACTGGACATCACACACATAACATCACTGGACATCATACACATAACATCACTGGACATCACACACATAACATCACTGGACATCACACACATAACATCACTGGACATCACACACATAACATCACTGGACATCACACACATAACATCACTGGACATCACACACATAACATCACTGGACATCACACACATAACATCACTGGACATCACACACATAACATCACTGGACATCACACACATAACATCACTGGACATCACACACATAACATCACTGGACATCACACACATAACATCACTGGACATCACACACATAACATCACTGGACATCACACACATAACATCACTGGACATCATACACATAACATCACTGGACATCACACACATAACATCACTGGACATCACACACATAACATCACTGGACATCATACACATAACATCACTGGACATCACACACATAACATCACTGGACATCACACACATAACATCACTGGACATCACACACATAACATCACTGGACATCACACACACAACATCACTGGACATCAAACACATAACATCACTGGACATCACACACATAACATCACTGGACATCACACACATAACATCACTGGACATCACACACATAACATCACTGGACATCACACACATAACATCACTGGACATCACACACATAACATCACTGGACATCACACACATAACATCACTGGACATCATACACATAACATCACTGGACATCACACACATAACATCACTGGACATCACACACATAACATCACTGGACATCATACACATAACATCACTGGACATCACACACATAACATCACTGGACATCATACACATAACATCACTGGACATCAAACA
>JAWQFJ010001375.1:0-2500 GCA_034096865.1 Theodoxus fluviatilis
CCCCTGGGCCATTTTCAGTTTTTTACTCTATCTGAAAGTATTTTAAATGGCAATCACAATGGTGAAAACCGTTTGAAAATCGGACAATTAGTCTCCGAGTTACAGGTATTTGTATATACCCACCCTCGGAAATGTGTTTCTGAGAAAATTTGAAATAAAAGTTTTGAAACTTCAGCACAACAGTTTCCTTAGCAACCATGCATGCATTTCTTTGAAATTTGGCACAGTCATACGACATAACATAAACAACTTAACACACAAATTTTCAGTTTGAAACATAAAGTAATTTATTGTCAACATTGTTTCAGAAAATACACGAAAATGTACGTTCACGGCTAAATTGTCACAATGGCTTACTGATCAAAAACCTATTCATAATAATTTTAAAATCAGTGCTAATGTGCACAGGTCCAAGAAACACAAAACAAAATGCTATGTGATATGAGATTACACTAAACTGTTTGTGTAGTAAAGTATGGGGGTGGGGTGGGGTGGGGGGGGGGGGGGTGCACAGTGATTGTTATACTATTTATACGCCACAATGGGAACTGATGATTTTCGTTTAGCTGTCGGTCCCGACGACCGGGAGAAAGCAGCAAGCACCGATTGTAATGGGGGGAAAAACAACAACTCAGCAAGAATTCTTCATGGATGTTCAGAGCCTGTAGTGTACATGAATACTCTTACACTTTGAATGACAATAATAGTAAGCATGTATTTTGAACACGTACTCATTACCGGTAGTAACGTGACTGGGACCGATTCTTGCTGGGAGGCTGGAGTTAGGTTGTGGGGGATTACCGGTAAGCAAAAATCTTAGCGAGATCCCTGAATGTGGACACAATTCATTATGCCATTCAAAATTAAATAAATGTTAGTCTGAACTGTAGGCCTAAGCTGTAGGCAAGCGATCACTACAGAATAGACAACAACAGTAAAACACTGTTTATCAAGAATAATATTGCTTCTGCTATCTTTCACCTCTCTTGGTAACAGCTATCACTAACGAATTTTACGAACTTGCACGATGAAATTCAAATTAAACACTAATGAAAAATATTTCAGCATAGAGTAAGTATGAATAGTTACCTTCTGAGAACTCCTTCATGTCCAGTCTTCTTGCCATCACCTCATCATCAGAAAACTGTGCAATGCAACCCTGCTTTGTTGACTCCGTAGAACCCTCAGCCTTCTTGACTTTGCATCTGCAGTCAAATCCCTCCACCTTTCGCCTTTCCTCATCAGGATGTTGAGTTGCATGATACTGTTTATTGTTCACATCACATTCAGCAACCAGTGGTTGATCGTCGTTGTCACTGTCACTCTGTGCACTATCTTCACCTTCGAATCCTTCCTCACCCAAACCAACACTCACTTCATCACCACTTTCCTCGTCATCGTCGCTGAAGCCATCTTCCTCTGATGCTGGTGTTGTAAAGTAGTCTCGGATTAAACTTTCTATCTGTTCACTATCTCCGTGGTCCGTAATGTTAGAATCTCGAGCGGAATTCAAAGCTTTGACAACAATTAAATTTTCTTCAGACACGTTATGGGACGCCATCTTGAATAAAAGCCTCGCGCTGGTTGGCCGATTGACGTCACGTGCACGCATTTGGCCAATCACGGCGCGGAACCTCAGCCTTGGTGACGTGTTGTTTACAAAGGTGTCCCCTCAGGATTATTGTTTTCAGCCTTCTAATTGGCTTTATATTTGAAACCAACCAATCGTATTCTTGGTAACAAAGACCTCTCCACAGAATCATGTGTAAATCAATGGGTCCACTCAAAAAATAGAGGGGTGACAGGTAGTAAAAAGTGTTGATTTTTGCACGATTGCTTTGCCAAAATCGGACGGGTAGTGCTTATTAAACACAGTTTTTACTAACTTTGAAAGTGAATTTTACTAAAATATTTACAGAAACTTGTAGATAAAGGATTACTGAACCAGAAACAACCAAAAACTCAAAATCGACAGCCCACACCCCTTGTACCTATTTCCAGTGCTAGCGCCGAATGGTTCCAGGGACAAAGCGTCTCATTCCGTGGTGGAGGGTCACATATACGTATGCTCTATGAATTATGTCCCTTGAATTGATCGAAATGAATCGAGGCCTAACATTTTGGACAAAATTGTCTACAGTTGAACCCGGGTTGCTTTTTTTTTTCGTTGAAAAGTTCCCATGATAGGACATCATGGTGTGTACTATCAAGTGAAAAACTTATGTGATATCTGTATCGTCAGTTATATCGTCTATCGGCAACTTCTTCACCGACTCTGACGCCAGGATTGGTTGGTTGGTTCAAAGATTATAGGTAAACCTATAATCTTTGGTTGGTTGGCGTTTTACGGCCTATCAGCCTTTGTAGGTTATGTAAGGCCATTATGTACGAAAATGTTTAGAACAGTTTGGAGTAAACGCTAATCAAGTCACGGTGTCCCTAGTTATTCGCCTCTTACGAATCGCGTAGGGAAAAACGATGGGTCAATTCTTACCCCGAA
>JAWQFJ010001375.1:10000-31745 GCA_034096865.1 Theodoxus fluviatilis
GTGACCTTCAAGGTCAAGGTCAAACAACTAAACCTACCAATGACATCATACACAAAGAAATGCTTTACACATTTTTCCTACCAAAATACATGTGACCTTGACCCAAGGTCAAGGTCATCCAAGGTCATGCAACACAAAGCTGTTAATTCAAGACATAGGAAGCAAAATGATGCTTATTGGCACTTTCTACCATGAGATATAGTCACTTTTAGTGGTCCACTACCCCATTTTGGTCACATTTCATAAGGGTCAAAGTGACCTTGACCTTGATGATATGGGAACAAATGTGTCTCATGATGAAAGTATAACATGTGCCCCACATAATTATTAAGTTTGAAACAGTTATCTGCCATAATTCAGGGTCAAGGTCACTTCAAAATATGTATACAATCCAACTTTGAAGAGCTCCTGTGACCTTGACCTTGAAGCAAGGTCAACCAAACTGGTATCAAAAGATAGGGCTTGCTTTGACCTATATACCACTTGTAGCTAAGGTCGCCATTCTCAATAACGTGGGAGAAAATTGGGAAAATGTGAAAAATGACTGTTTTTGAGACCACATTTATGGCTCCTGTGACCTTGACCTTGAAGCAAGGTCAAGTCACTATGTATGTTTTTTGAGGCCTTGTCATCATACACCATTATGCCACATTTGGTGTTGATAGACTTAATAGTCTCCGAGAAAAATCCAACGTTTAAGTTTTTTACGCCCGGACGCCCGGACGGACGGACGGACGGACGACACGGCTCAGTACATAGACTCACTTTTGCTTCGCATGCGAGTCAAAAAACGGTCTCAGAAGATTTACTCTCTTCAGACATTAAACATCTTAGCAACGGTATTTCAAACTCTGTTTCCAAAAATAGCTGACCATATTTTTCTTCGACATCCACAGAGCGGGAACGCCGAGAGAGCGGCCTTTCTAACGGTATATAACATGAAGGGGTTCTGCAAGGGTTTAGGTGTGTTTATTGCGGCTAAAATGAGGCAATTAACGCTAATTACAGGGAGCTTTTGAAACAATACATAACACAAAAGTCTTTATTTTACCATCAAAATATAATTCTTCAAAATGTTTCCTTTACTGGCATGATAGTTTGAACCATGTAGAATCTATTTTCATCAAAAAGTGAAAATCACCCAGAGTGACCCTCCCTGCCTTTTTTCAGTCGTAGCGCAAAATAGTGCCGCGCGACTTAGCACTGGTTTTGTCGTGGCTGGTCACATATACTCCTCCTTCTTTCCATCTTTACTAAAAATTGAACTGCAACATGAATGTTTTAGCACAAGAAGCCATCATTTTGAGACATTGAAAAAAGCTGTGTTCTATATAATTGTTTATCTACACATCTCAATCATCAGCAGGTTTCCGAAGGGGCCAATTTTCCATGCTTTGATGGTCAGAAAATGTGTTTCTCATGTAAATTTCTACAGTCAGACCAGTCTGGCAGCACCAAAAGCTCTATGACCACAAATGGCAGCTGATAACAGAGGCATCAAATGGATACTACCACATCAAAAAAGACATTAACTCTTACGGTGGTGTGATAAAAAAAAAGTTTTGTGTCTGCCAGTGGTGCATTTGTTATATCCTAGACCTTAGAGTATCCTAAAACGTAGAGCGTGACCTACTTGCATATATTATTAACATGACATGTTCACATGCCAAATCTTGCGATTGGACAATGCCCCACAGGATGACTTTCCCCCGCCTTCTCTTGTTATCTTAACTGTAATTAGCCGATTGTAACGGTGAGCGTTTTATGAAATCTTGGACCCAAAGATTTTTGTTTTTGCTGCATGTGATTATACAAAAATTTCTAGAGGAAAGTACCATTTGATCGGGTAATAAGGTGATAGAAAACGATGAAAACCCATGTTTCGTCATGTTAATAATAGACAAGTAGGTCACGCTCTACGTTTTAGGATACTCTACGGTCTAGGATATGACACTATAACAGACTTGTTTTTTCAAAAACACCCCTCCTCGTTTCTAATTGATATTGTTCAGAAACTATTAAACGTTCAGAACTGGACACAAAATAGCTCAAAACAAGCATTTGCTCTGTGTAATGAACATGCATTTTTCACTCTTTAGATATTCAGAAATAAATGTCAGTAAAATGATCACGGAATAGCATTCATATACATAATTGTCATTTTAAAAGACAAGAAGAAAATCAACAAAAATATTAGTTCTCAATGCAATCTATTCACTATTCATAGAAAAAATTTCAGTCTGATCATTTTTCTGACCTCTATGTAATTTTCAGTGAAGCAAGGGTCATACGGATCAAGTGAATTTGTGCCCTGCTCTCACACATTTTCACAAGTTCCAAGTTGTAGCCCTTTCACCAGGCCATTTACTACTCAGGAGGCAAGCACACATGGACAATGAACTATTTCTGAAAAGAGGGAAAGTTCAATGTGATAAGACAAAATGTATGATACAGACACGCACATACCCTCCCAAGGAAAGTCAATTCAGTCACTGAGTTCTTCTGAGGAGACAGAGGTACTGACAGTGGCTCCACCAGTGGAGGTAGATGGCTCTTGCTGCAACACCCTGGCATAATCCACCTTGGTGCGGTACACCTCAAAGCATGGGACAGCACAGAGGGGAACTTCACAAGTGTTGCACATGTAAGAAGTTTTTCCTCTTGAAGCCACTTCGCTTGGAGGCTTTCACGTTGCAGGCCTCACAATCTCGGCACACACGCTGCTTCTTTACCCCGGGCATTGCTGGGATGAAGACAGGCAAATGTGTGGCTTGCAGTCTTGCAGGAGGATCCACAGCCTTCCTTCCCCTGGGTGCAGGCTGTGGGGCACCAGGGGACTCATGGATGAGTTCCTTGACCACATCCTGTCTGAAGTCATAGTGGGGGAGTTGGGACTGTCCCAACTTTTGGTAGAGGATGTAGGCGTTACACAGAGCCAGGGTGAGGAGATGGAAGAAGAGCTTCCTCCACCACTTCTGGGTCTTCTTCCTCAGCAGACAGTAGCTTGCCATGATTTGGTCAGAAGTGTCCACACCTCCCATACTCTTCACATTATCAACAATGCACAGAAGCTTCACAATGTGTTGACCGGTTGCAGCATATCTGTCCAGGGCGACTTCTTCTGGTGCATGGATTGTGGACAGCATGTGCACATCCCTCTTGTCATGGTGCTTGACAGCCATCATGTTGCCTTTCTGCCTAAAGATGGTCTGTCCCTGCCTTAGCTTGACTTTGCTCTTGCCCAAGGCCTCAGGCACACCTTTCCTGTTGATCATGAGTGTGCCACAAGCATAGGTGTTCAGGAACTCCAGCTCACCAGTTCAAGACTCGAGAAAAAGTTGTCTGTGAACACTCTGTGGCCCTTGTTCACGAGTAGGCCAGCATGCCTGCAACGATCTTGGTGGTGTGGTTGCAGTCCTCTGGAACATCCACAGCTTCAGCATATGCTGTGACAGGTGTGGCACCTTGGTTTACGTCCAAGCAAATGATGTACCCCGAATCAGCCTCAGACAGTTCATAGATCTTGATGTCCAACTTGTTTGGCTTCTTGGGATTGTTGGTCTTGAACTCGAGGCATCCTTTCCAGGGGCAGATTGCCTCATTGAAGCACAGGTCTCTCCCTGACCCTGGTGAGTACAGATCCACACAGCAGTGGCGGAGGTGGGTCAGGAAAGGCCAGACTTTGAAGAGAGGATCAGATCTGTTATCTTCACTGTTGTCAGCAATGTGGAGGTTGGACAGGATGGATTGGAACCTCACCAGCCATACTACACCCAAAGAATGGAGTTGAAGTGATGTCACTCCCAGTCCAATGCTTTGCAAGCATCGCCTTCCGAACAAGACCCGTGGCAAGCACAAGGGCGAGGAAAACCTGCATCTCGTCGTGAGAGATAGGCGTCCTGCGGTGCGGGCGCGAGAGGGGCGGTGCATCTGCATGAATTTTCTGTTCAGCGTAAATGTTAGTCTGCCCCACCATCAAGCCAATAACAGAATCTGTGAAAAACATCTTGAAGTCGTATGGCTGAAGATCATTGGGCCAATCGGCAAGCAGTTCACGTTTGCCTGAAGATGGGGCATTGACAGGTGCATGCACGCCGTTTCCCACCCGTTAGCTGCACCATTCCCACTTCACGATCTTGGGACGCTTGTTGTATCTCTGCGGTGGAATTCATGATACCTCGCCTGATGCCTCCATCTAGCTGCTCTTTGCTGTCTGAGTCGGATTCAAATACAATATCACTAAACAAATACCTTGATTGTCAAAACACTGCTGGCAGGTTTCACAATAATGGTTTCCATTTTTCCTTTTTACACACACACATCATGGGGGAAAAAAAAGTCAAAACCAAAGCAAATAAAGATTGAAATGCAGACAGTAGGTTTATTTTGTTGTAAAACAAAAACAAAAATTATATGGAAAGCGATAGTTTTGACAGAATCCTGGTTCAAAGACACCAACCCTCCTGATCCAAAGAAATCTCTTGCAATCTTTGCAACTGCCAAAAAGGTGCCTAAAGCTTGTAGAAATGAGCTTCTAACAACAAAAACTAAACAAACTATATCTTCCCTGGAAAAACAGTTCATAAAAGGTTTTTCAAATGGCCATTTTCTTCTTGTGAGACCATTCGGTTGTCCCCGCCTGTGTAATTTTATGGACGCTGGACCTTTTAACTTCTTGTACACATATTCAAATGCATAATTACTAACTTGAAAGCCTTTGAAAGTTAAGTACAAACATTAAACAACATGGCAACAACAGTAATATGTGATTATACAAACAAATTGTAGCCTGGTAGACTGTTTAGTATCCTACCCCCCTAATTCCCAAAATACAGCAAACACATATATGAAGTTACTTTAACTTTCAATTGTAAAAAAATCCAACTCAAATTAATATTCCAGCAGCTTTATGAAGGAATTCAAGTAGCAAACAATGTAGAATGCTATGATTTGGGCCCATTTATGGTGTATATGTGACAAATTTTTATAAACTTCACATGGACGTAGAACCTTTGAACTTTTCTACACATCTTCAAATGCCTTATCACCACATTGAAAGCAATTCAGGGTAAAGTACAAACATTAATCAACATGGAAACAACATAACAAGATTATTTTGCATATAAATTGTAGCTTGGCAGGCAGTATAGTACCCTATACCCCCCATTTACAAAAATGCGGTGTCGAACATAATGAAACTTGTGACTGGTCTATTGATGGAATGAATTTACAGACCTGCCAACCCACCATCATGCCAAAGACTGAAAGAGTAACATCCAGAGCTATTTGGAGTAGCATTGAAGAAATAGGCGTAGCGGAGGTGAGGGGGGGGGGGGGGGGGGGGGGAAGGCGGCGAGATAAACTGAACCGGTGGTGTGGAAGCGGGGGGGGGGGGGGGAAGAAGAGATAAGGCTGTGAAGGGGGCGCGATAAGCTGAACCGGCGGCGTGAAAGCGGGGGGGGGGGGGGGGGGGGGGGGAATGACTGGGCCTGTTGACAATCACTCCTCTGTAGGAGCCAGCCAGAACCCCATCAACATTGTGAAAATCTGCCCACACAAAATCGCCAACCCTGATGACATTGGGGTTGGAAACGTGCTGGCGGTCTTTGTATTTGGAGGGGTTGGACATTTTTAACACACTGACTGAGTAATCCATCTTTGAGACCGCAGAGTTGGATGGATGTATGGATGAATGGATGAATGGATGGGCGAATAGGTGCATGGACGAGTGGATGAATGAATGGATGAATGGATGGATGAATGTATGAATGAATGAATGAATGAATGAATAGATAACTGAAGGGAGGGACGGACGGACGGACGGACGGATGGGTGAATGGATGGGTGGATGGGTGGGTAGGTGGATGCAACTTTAAAATCGCTGGAGATTCTGAAAACGAACAAATCACGCTTCCGATTCCTGAGTCATTTGTGTTTATTGAATCTCTTGCGAGACACAGTGTGTCTATTTTTGTCCCGACTCAAAGCGGGAACTCGTACGCCTAGAACGTTCGCAACGCTGTCTGTCCACGTTCGCAACGCCGTCTGTCTGTGTTGCGAACGGAGGTTGCGAACGCTACGGACAGACAGATGAAATCGCCTTGGCTCGAGAACAAAGATATCGAAACTAAGTGAACTAAGCTATCCCGCATGTTCTATGGCGCCATTCTAACCTGTGTAGAGCGTGTAAAAAGTCACATCCCGTTTGGAAAGATGTGTATTTACACAAGAAAAGCGAAGTTGCGAATGTAGATCACACGGACAGAACTGAATCGGCAATCTGTAAGAAAGACGCCAGAGCCGTATTTTACCTTCAAGTGGTGTGCTTGCCGGCTTTTATCAAAACTACACACCACCAAACATCGTTTTCATCCCCCCCAAAAATCAAGAATGGCATTTTAGGTGGAGAAAATAGCCATTTATTAATCCTCAGAGTAGCGCGATTTAGCGGACAGACAACTTCCGGTACTTCTTATTTTCTTCTTTTTCTTCGATTTCTACCAAACTTAAGCCCGCCCCTTCGTGTTTCGTGACATTGATATGTAGGTGGAACCGTTATTCAAACAACTTGATCATCCGATATTACGTTAAAGGTCCTGACTTCTGTTTTTATTACATTGACTCGAGGCATTTGCAGGCCAGGAAGGAAATTGCGTCTGTCCGGATTTTAAGGTTTGCCACCAATCACACGCTCAAAAAGTCAACAAAAACAACATTGATGAACAAACCATGTATAATTCTTAATTTAGAATAGCTGCTTCTTCCATTTGGTTCACAAAAAGAAGTCAAAATTGGTACAGTTTGTAAAAAATTCCCGACTTTTCTCAGCCATGTTCTCAACACTACCTGATTGTGAAACCTGCCTGCTGCCAATTTTCAAACTTTGTCTCACAAGAAAGCATGGTCGTCTAAATTTAGCTCCCTCCTGCCCACAGTTGGCAATCAACCAACTTCTCAGCTTCCACATCGACCCTGCCTCACTTGTCTAAAAGGAACCATAGGCTGTAGGGTGGGAATGCCTGCTGCGTCACTACAACGCTGGGAGCAGAGGGGGAGTGGCGCACGAACCAGTTCACGATAACCACTGAGAGACAGCAACACTATCGCGAAACAGTATGCAACTACCACTGTAAAGGTTAAAATTTAAATTAATAAACTTTTCTCAGGGAAGACAGTAAATGCAAAAAAAAATCCAGATAGGCAAATGAGCACTGGGGAGGAATGATGAATGGATGGAGTTTTACAGCATATCAACTTTTGTAGGCTAAGTAAGGCCATTGAACATGAACATCCCTAAAATAGTTTAGTCACATGTCCCTAGTCATTCACCACTTACGAAGTGCATAGGGAGATGCAGTGGGCCTATTCTGACCCCCAACCCACAGGGGGATGCATGAGGAGGAAATAACCATCTGCAATTCTGAGCAAAGTCAGAATGAATGTTCAGTCATGAGGTGTCCAGAATAAGCGTAAGCCTCAAAGAACCACTTTTCAACTGGCAACTGTTAGCCAAGACTATGATGGAAATAAATTATTGAACTTACAAATCCACACACAATCAAGACTTACTTCAAATTGCTCAGCACAGGCAACCTACTTCAATTCATCAGCATCTCTTCCTTGCAGAGCATCAGTCCGATTCATTCATCACCAGGAAAGATAAGACAGAAGATTTTCATTTCCGCTCCACTTTATTGGAGTACTGTCATTCTAACAGTAAGGCCAATTAGGGCGTGCACTGCTCTATCGGGTGGAGGCAGCCATGGAGACCTGCCACACTCGGATGAGCTTGTCACTGTAGCCAGCAAACAGAGTCTGGCCGTCAGCAGACCAGGCCAGGGACAGGCAGCTGGGGGGTCCTTGGCCAGTGCCAGCACCCAGGACCTCAGGCTTCAGCTCGTCTACAATGATCTTGCCTTCCAGATCCTGAAGTTTGAGAAGAAACAAAAGCGTAAGCACAAGTGAGCTGCTGATTGCCAAAATGTAAGAAGCAAGATGATGGATTCATGGACAAGAGAGCAGCCATTCAGGTTTGAGTTGTAATGCAAATGTGATGGAACGATCTCTCTTCATCAACCACTTCCCAAGTTGACGAGACTACAGAAAGTGCTGGTAGCTGTTGCTAAACACAGCTCTGTGCATCTACAGGTCGTTTTGCTTAATGCAACCATGTATCATTCCAGTAAAACTGGAAGCTAGCAAGACATGCATTAGTTATCAACTGTTCCCACAGTGCATGATGTTCTGACATAGTAAACGCCAGACACTTCACACCTGTGGTATTAGTTTTGCACTCCTGTGAAGGCCATAGCTCAATAGGTGATGAGATGACCGCAGAAGGAGGCAAGTTAATAAATGGTGTGGTTTTATAAAGCAACTCATCACCCATGTCCGAGTCTAAAACCTCCCTAGACTTTATACTGCAGCCGTCTTGTGGCTGAATACAACAATCCCCTTAGACTTCATACTGCAGCCGTCTTGTGGCTGAATACAACAATCCCCTTAGACTTCATACTGCAGCCGTCTTGTGGCTGAATACAACAATCCCTTTAGACTTCATACTGCAGCCGTCTTGTGGCTGAATACATCAATCCCCTTAGACTTCATACTGCAGCCGTCTTGTGGCTGAATACAACAATCCCCTTAGACTTCATACTGCAGCCGTCTTGTGGCTGAATACATCAATCCCTTTAGACTTCATACTGCAGCCGTCTTGTGGCTGAATACAACAATCCCTTTAGACTTCATACTGCAGCCGTCTTGTGGCTGAATACAACAATCCCTTTAGACTTCATACTGCAGCCGTCTTGTGGCTGAATACAACAATCCCTTTAGACTTCATACTGCAGCCGTCTAGTGGCTGAATACAACAATCCCTTTAGACTTCATACTGCAGCCGTCTTGTGGCTGAATACAACAATCCCCTTAGACTTCATACTGCAGCCGTCTTGTGGCTGAATACAACAATCCCTTTAGACTTCATACTGCAGCCGTCTTGTGGCTGAATACAACAATCCCTTTAGACTTCATACTGCAGCCGACTTGTGGTTGAATACAACAATCCCTTTAGACTTCATACTGCAGCCGTCTTGTGGCTGAATACAACAATCCCTTTAGACTTCATACTGCAGCCGTCTTGTGGCTGAATACAACAATCACTTTAGACTTCATACTGCAGCCGACTAGTGGCTGAATACATCAATCTCTTTAGACTTCATACTGCAGCCGACTAGTGGCTGAATACAACAATCCCCTTAGACTTCATACTGCAGCCGTCTTGTGGCTGAATACAACAATCCCTTTAGACTTCATACTGCAGCCGTCTTGTGGCTGAATACAACAATCCCTTTAGACTTCATACTGCAGCCGTCTTGTGGCTGAATACAACAATCCCTTTAGACTTCATACTGCAGCCGTCTTGTGGCTGAATACATCAATCCCTTTAGACTTCATACTGCAGCCGTCTTGTGGCTGAATACAACAATCACTACATGCATGCTTACAGACACACTCACAATTTCCATATGCACCATGTGTCACAATGGACTCTTACTACAGACTATGCAAGACTGCATGTCATATGGTTACCATGACTACACACAGAGCAAGACACCCAGGGGGTGGAGAGGGAAAGCCTACCCAGATTTTGATGGAGGCGCCTGTGGCAGCACAGAGCCAGTAGCGGTTGGGAGAGAAAGTCATGGCATAGATCTCATCTCCACCATCCAGGGTGTACAGGTGCTTGCCCTCGTTCAGGTCCCACAGCATGGCCTGGCCGTCCTGCACACAAAGTTGGAGATCAGCATCACTTGCTCATCCTGGCGAAAGTGTTTGGGTCCCAAACAGTCATCAATCATCTTTCGCCAGACTTATCTTCCTGCAATTCGGCTCAAGAGCAGTAGCATAAACAGAATAAAAGAAAAATAAAGAAAAAAGAACAGAAAGATATAGAGAAAGGAAGGATGAAAAGGAAGGAAAGAAAGTCATGAAGGAAAGAAAACAAATCAAATGCTTGCGATGACAATTCACAGACTCAAAGAGCCAATAAAGTACTGCAAAGTGGGGTGGGTAAACTTTTACAACAATCACAATGCATTCATCAAGATGTACAAATATCAATAGTGTCACACATGTCTTCACAAGCACATCCTCATAATTGCAGGACATCTTGTTTCATGAGACACTTCAAGATAAGCATGTCTTTTTGTAATCACAGGATGTGTGAAGCACATGAGGACATCCAACTGACAAAGCCTTCTCACTAGCTGGAGCCCCTGGCAGTTGGGCTTTCAGGGCTTGGCCCTTGTAGCTTAGCCAGGGTCTTCCCCAAATTGCCTACGACATCAGGCTGATACAACTGTATGAAAGAGAGACTATCAGCCAGAGCAGCAAAGGATGCCAGCTACAGTTGCAGCCGACTACCTCCCACTGCCCTCCAAGGACCTACACACCTTGCCACCAGAGGCACACAGGGAGCCATCAGGAGAGACGGTGACGGTGTTCAGAAACTGGGTGTGGCCGAAGTGGTTGGTCTTGAGGCGGCAGTTGGTCAGGTTCCACACCTAAAAAAACAAGAGAAAAGCCTCTTCAAGCAAATACAACACCAATTAAATCTGCACTTGCAGAACATATTTCCTCTCTCAGGGGTGCTGCTCACATGCAAGTTTAACCTTTAGAGCGCCGCCAATTTTCGTCATTGCTTTACCCCAGAGCCACAAATTTTATTATGTGTGGTCAAATTCGACACCATGTTTATTTTAAAAATCATCATTTATTACCTATTCAAGCTTTGAAGTAGATGTTTGGAGGGTGAGTAGAAAAATGGATGGCCTACTTGGCGCAATTATTGAAAATGTCATAGAATGTTTTTTTCAGCTGCTAAAAAATCATGGAACACAGACAACAACAAAAAACAAACAAATTCACTGTGTTTTCCTACACTGCTCTATCTATTCAAGAATACAACAGCTTTTGATGAAAATGCAAAAGTGCATAGAGTCTCCAACGAGTCCAAGTAATGGAGATACATCTGAAAATGTTTTAGGGTAAAACAAAAACAAAAAATCCTACAATTACTTACGCTAGGGAAGTCAGCCGAGTCATTTTCATCTGAATCAAGCTTCCGCTCCTCTCAGTCTCGATCTACAGACCACAACTGACAACACATCGGTCGAAACACTGTTTTCCTACACTGCTCTATTTATTCAAGAATACAACAGCTTTTGATTACTTGGAAATTCATCTGAAAATGTTTTAGGGTAAAACAAAACAAAAATCCTACAATTACTTATGCTAGGGAAGTCAGCCGAGTCCTTTTCATCTGAATCAAGCTCCCGCTCTTCTCGATCTAAAGACCACAAGACATCGTCAAAGCGCGTGCTTGCCTCTCTATCCCTCCATCTCCCATCACATCAATGTCAGTAAAGCCTTCGAATTCATATTCTGAGAGTCAGAATCGAAAAATAACTCCACAAGCGCTTCAACTTCTTCGTCAGTCGCCAAAATGGCAAAGAAAAAAGTCCCATTCACAAACGACAAACACGCAAATTCGTGAAAAAATTTCCAGAAAGTTCGCCCACGTTATCTCAATCACCAAAATGGCAGATCTCGTTGCCACATGATCACTGCACGAGCCTGTGATATTTTTAGAACAGCATGACTCGATGGCTGCGTTAGGCAAGTAAACAGAGCACGTCACTATCGCTCGGCGCACTGATGCGCAGGCGGACGTCTGGGGAATGTAGGCTGTGGCGCATCAATGCGCCGGCAGCGCTTTAAAGGTTAAACTTTTTCTTGTTACTTGTTAAGAAGCTGAAAAAAATTGACATACCAAAAACTATCATTCATTCTTTCAGTCAACATGTTATCTTCTGGGAACTTGACCATAGAATGAGAAAGCATTTATAAGCAGTGGCAAATTCTATTGCGATATCAAACTGCCCTCATTCTGTAAGTCGTTTTCACTGACATTCAAAAGCTAATACGTGACTAGGGTATAATCATTGGGCAGACCGATATCCACGTAGCATTACAGACATGTTTACCATGGGTTCACACACTAGACTTGGCAGTGGAGTAGAGGGAGATGGAAGACAGATAGCCCTACCTTCACAACCTTGTCCCAGCCACAGGACACGATGATGGGGTTGGAGGCGTTGGGGGAGAAGCGCACACAAGACACCCACTCCTTGTGGTTGTCCTCCTGCAAGTCGCAATACCACAGCTACTCTACACCCCCAGATCAGCAGCATCACAAAACCAAAATGCTCAGTCTCTCAAATTGGCTACGACCCAACTCCAGTGCATCAAAGATGAGCAACATCACACACCAGCAACAGATTACTTTTTTCCTTACACAGACCAGAATCCCTACATTTACTCTATATTTCACTTCCTGAAAACAATTACAAGAGAGCTATCAAGAAAACAAAACACACTGCTTGGAGTTTCATACGAGGGATCCTTTTAAGACAATTGTTTATTCACACTGTTTAAAGTTAAAATAATCCACTGGGGTTATTTTCCAAACCTACCCATGTGAGCAACTCTTTAGCGAAACTCATTCTTTAAAGTACACAAACTGTTGGCTTACTCTCCATCAAGCACTGAAGTGAATCCAATTGCGTCAGGCAGCTTGAGCAGTACAAATTGTAGCAATGCCCGACCTTTTTTTCAAATGTACCAAATGATTATAACTGCAAGTTATGGTGATAGTACACATTGATCTAATCACAATGCAATTTGAATTTTGGAAATCGGTTAATTAGAACCAAAGTTATGGTAATTCGAAGGCCAAAAATATTTAGTAGGATTTGTGAAGACCCCCAGATTTGGGATGGCACCGGTTGAAACAAGGAAATAATACATTTCTTAGTGTCATTCTTTCATTTATTGGAGTATATTAATAAAAATTCACACACCCATGGAAAAAATTCTACCAAATCCAATGGCGCCATCAAAAATGACATAACTAAATTACTATTTGCTAATTTGCATAAAATTTGCATAAATTTTACGCTTGTTTCAAATTTCTTGAAAGGACACAAAATAATATGCAGTATCCTGTTATATAACTGGCATTTTATCAATGTACAATAATTCCATCCATGAAAATAAATGAAAAAATATGTAAATTGTGATTAAACGAATTTGCATAATTAATTAAATGTGTTCTGATTGGTCGAAATGTAAAACAAGCACAAGTTCGCTAAAAATGAAGATTTCTCATAATTTTTTTAATTTTTATGTTGCTCTGTCTCTTACTTTCATTGTCATTTAGTGCATTGTGATTTGAAGTGAACTGTGCATTATTTTGACAACAGTTGAAGTATAACTATAAGATGAGAAATTAACAAAATAAAAACTACACATGATATATACAAACATACAACTTTATTGTGATGGTGTTAATGTAATGAACACACAATTTACATGTATGACATATCACAAAAGCCTATTTCCTGAAATACAGCCAAACAAAGCATCACCTGGAATTTGTGTGTTGGGCGGGTGGTTATACTCTACACTGTCTAGTGTCTACACTCTACAGAACCACAACATCATCAGATGAGACATCAAGATCTGGGCCAGACTGTTGCAAGAAACATTGAAACAAACAATAAATCAAAACACTCAACTAGGCTAACTGACATTAAACACATAAGTCAAACATAATCGTTTACAGTAATTATTCATTTGAAGGGGATGGGGCCTTGGGGGTGTAGAACGAATTACTGTGGGTTTTTTTCATGTTGTGAAGCACTTAAACCCATTCCCCCCGTCGGAACATTCCACATTGGCAAGCTGCGCCATTCAAACTGCAGCGGTCTAAAAATAGATTGAGAGGTTGGGGGGGTTTCAACAATGGACTGGCCCACAAGACGCTTGTCGCTAGCGAAGCGACTGGAATTTTCTGAAGAAACAAAACAAATCCACACAACCAAACCACACAAAAACACATCTGAACAATATCTCTTTAAATTTAAGAGAAATTTTGGTTGCGAAGCAGCTGAAGTGACCAGCGGCAATCACATTACAATGTCTGTTCCCGCGGCCGGTATGCCTATTCGTAAATGATATATAAATCCTTCGGATGGTACCTCAGAAAAATGCACAATCCGTCGTCATGCTTATCGCAAAAATTAAACCAAATATATTATGAAAAAGAGAAATTCTTGAGGAATTCAAATCTATGCGTTATAGAGCGATTTGAACAGATTTACTAAGCAAATAATTGAAAAATATCGGATTCACTGCACACCGCAATATCTTTCGGCTGCCGCTACATGATCTAAATCCTTCGGATGGTACCCCAGAAAAATGCACAATCCGTCGTCATGCTTATCGCAAAAATTAAACCAAATATATTATGAAAAAGAGAAATTCTTGAGGAATTCAAATCTATGCGTTATAGAGCGATTTGAACAGATTTACTAAGCAAATAATTGAAAAATATCGGATTCACTGCACACCGCATCTTTCGGCTGCCGCTACATTATGATCTAAATCCTTCGGATGGTACCCCAGAAAAATGCACAATCCGTCGTCATGCTTATCGCAAAAATAAAATCAAATATATCATGAAAAAGAGAAATTCTTGAGGAATTCAAATCTACGCGTTATAGAGCGATTTGAACAGATTTACTAAGCAAATAATTGAAAAATATCGGATTCACTTCACACTTACCACAATATCTTTCGTTTGTAAAAACACCGGACGTTATAACGCACACCGAACGAAAGAGCAAGCTTTCCTCTGATGGGTTGTAAAGTTTCAACTTGATCCATTGAGAAACTTCGACGGACGAGTGTTTTGAAGAGACCAACCCGAGTCGCGAAATGCGAACTCCGCCGTGCCATCGCAAGGCGGTAGCGGCGAAGGGTGCTTTTACGTAATCAGCTTGTATTTTCTCGGCGGAAATCAGGCAGATTAACACCAAATCACACACACATGTTCTTGAAACCTTTATGAACAACTTTCCTTCTTGTCTTTATTGAGAATAGTATGTGGATTGTCCACAATTAGCCATGAAAGTGAAGTGGTGGTGCTTGCTTGCATTTTTCGCATACCGGAAAGAAGGCGCGGGCATTGCTACAAATTGCACAAGTGTTGAGACCGACTAAGCTCCACATTCTTACCTGGATGGTGTACTTGCACACTCCCAGGGTGTTCCACAGCTTGATGGTCTTGTCACGGGAGCCGGACACAATCTGGCGGTTGTCAGCAGAGAAGGCCACACTCAGCACATCCTTCTCATGGCCAACAAAGCGGCGGGTGGTCTTGCACCTGTAAGAGCATAGCCACGGTAAAGCAGACTGCTCTCAACTGAAATACATTCAGAATACGCATGAAAGGCATGTTTGCTTTATAGGTAAAAAAGAAAAGGCTCAACGACAAAATCCTGAAGAATTATTTTCTTTACTATTGATTTGGTGTAAGTCCTTAGCTTCCATCTGTCTAGTGCTCTAGATACTCTGAAAATAGTTTGATTTCCAAAATTTGAAATTTAAAGCATGCAAATTACTTTCAAATCCCCCTGAAGAAAATTAATTCTAGTGAAAGTTAAAAGTTACATTTCAAGGGGAGACATGGGTCTGAAAATGGTCAAAATGTCATTTTTTAGCATTATGACTTATTCGAGTTGTTTCAACCCTATGCAATGTAATTCCAATAGTCTATCTACTTATAACATCCAAGAAAACATAATAATGCAAGTGAGAAACCTTACCCCTCTCATAATTTTCCTCTGCATTGTTTTTAACCCATAATAGATGGAAAAAATATGTTTCTCAAAGTTTTTTTTCTTTTCATGTTTTCTCAAAACTACTTTTTGTGAAATTGATTTTAGGCACAAAACATTCTGAGCAAGATATGGATCTGGAATTTTTTTAGTTTATTCTTCATGCATGTCAACATCTTGTATTGTCACATGGGTTTGATATATTAGTCCCTACGTCAGCAGCTAAATATATCATGTAGGTGGTAAATATAATTTCCAAAATTATTAGGAATTTTCCCATAAGAATGTAATATTTTTATATATTAACATCATACATATGTAAGGAAACAAAAATTTTGGTTTTTGCTCCACTTAGAATTTGAGCTGCAATTAAAAAATATAAACAAGAAGGGCAAAGCCCATACAACTCACATGCTTGACCTTGACCTTTATATGACCTTGACCTTCATGTGACCTTCAAGGTCAAGGTCAAACAACTAAACCTACCAATGACATCCTACACTAAGAAATGCTTTACATTTTCCCTACCAAAATACATGTGACCTTGACCCAAGGTCAAGGTCATCCAAGGTCATGCAACACAAAACTGTTCATTCAAGACATAGGAAGCACAATGGTGATTATTGGCACTTTCTACCATGAGATATGGTCACTTTTAGTGGTTCACTACCCCATTTTGGTCACATTTCATAAGGGTCAAAGTGACCTTGACCTTGAGGATATGTGACCAAATGTGTCTCATGATGAAAGTATAACATGTGCCCCACATAATTATTAAGTTTGAAACAGTTATCTTCCATAGTTCAGGGTCAGGGTCACTTCAAAATATGTATACAATCCAACTTTGAAGAGCTCCTGTGACCTTGACCTTGAAGCAAGGTCAACCAAACTGGTATCAAAAGATAGGGATTACTTTGCTCTATATACCATATATAGGTCAGGTATCCAATCTCAAAAACTTAAGAGAAAATTGAGAAAATGTGAAAAATGACTTTTAGACAACATTTATGGCCCCTGCGACCTTGACCTTGAAGCAAGGACAAGTCACTATGTATGTTTTTTGAGGCCTTGGCATCATACACCATCATGCCACATTTGGTATTGATAGACTTAATAGTCTCCGAGAAAAATCCAACGTTAAAGTTTTAAACGGACGCCCGGATGCCCGGACGGACAAAACGGGCGAGTACATACTCACTTTTGCTACGCATGCGAGTCAAAAAGTAACTTTTTTTAAGTACTCGCCCAAAATCACATGTCTGTTTTAGATTGATCTCTGCCATCAATAGTTGTGTGTTGGGTGTGCAAATACCAAAAAATTATACATAGAAAAGTCTGTTCATTTTGTGACTGTTTATTCTTCATTTCATTGATACTCTGGGAAGTTTGCTGAAGAAATCCCTCAGGTCACCACTGGAAACCTGCCTTTTCTTTGCTGGGGCCGGCACCACATTAGCTTCACTCACGGGCACAGATGACGATCTTTTGTTGATGGGGGTCTGCACCACCTTCATGGCGGAAGAAGAGGCCACCTTGGGAATACAAAACCCCGAAGACACCCCATTAGCAGTGACTGGAGGTACAGTTTCCCGTCTCGAAGCACTGACCACAGCTGATGTGGAGGGTGTGGGAGTCTGCAGCTTATTTTTAGAAGAAGAGGCTACCTTGCGGCTCCATGATTTCCGAGCAAAAGCAATGTGGGATGGTCTACGACTTCGGCCATCAACTGGAACCGTAGCATGATGAGGTACAACACGGGTTGATCTCCAGGGAGTTCCAGTGGCTGCCGAATCTTTGGGTCCACAGACGGCGTTGTTCGATGCAAATCCAATTTCAGTGCGTGTTTGTTGGTGGTGAGATGCTTTACCAACGCAGACTTTCCATTTGTCCCGTAATTGATGATTCCTTTCTCGCACCACTTGCAAATGGCTTCTCCAGGCACGTCGATTTTTGCGATGGAATCGCCGATCAACTGGGATCTCTCCTTGCCCTTGTATTTCACTACAACTCTCTCCGACAGCCATTGCGCTTTCCATTTGTTTTTCACACTGACAACCTTGTCGATGTTCGCGGACTCAACACTTTCATTTTCCGTCAACACTCGATAGGAGTAAATCGCCATTTTGACTGCTTCGACTTCACAACTGCACAAGTGCTCGGAGAATCCGAAAACGAGTATTTTCAGCTTTGGCAAAGATCGGCAATGATCATGACCAATCAAAACGAGCGCAAAGTTTGGATAAATGACGTCGCAGTACTTCGTGAAACATGACGGAACGACCCGACAACCGAACTTGCGAAGGCGCCATAGTTCACCCTACCCCCCCCCCCAATTTTCTCTTCGGATTTGCGTTGATCTCAAAAATGACGCATTGACTTTTTAAAAATACGGAAATCAGTATAAATACGGAGCAGTCCCATGTCTGATATGTGGAGATGTTGGGGGATGGGGATGGGAAGGCACACTCCAGAGTGAATCAGGCCAGAGTGTATGGTGAGGGAGTGGATGTGCAGAAGATTAACTGTGTCAACCATGTCACCAAGAGGATGGGGACAACTGCCTCTGCCTCCATGATCACGTGTTTCTTACAAGTTTGTGAATTATTTTCAAGGTTGATGCTTTTGCCTTTGAATTTGATAGACTTAGGATGAAGTTTATTACCTCAAAGTTTGCTTGCATATGTAGAAATGGATGCCAAAATTGAAAAATCATGTTAGAAATGTGTATCTTTTTTAGTTCAATTGTTATACAAGTGTAAACTTTCTCAAACTTTAAAGTCAAATTTCTCAAAAAGTGGTTTTATTTCTACGGTAACATTTTTCTCCCCTTTGACAATGTGACTTAGAATAAAGATAGAATGTAGAAATTTTGCTTGTTTGTATATAAATGGATGCTAGTAGCAATAAGACTAGTTAGAAATCTGTAACTTTATTATTTAATTTTTCATTAAAGTTTAAGGGGAGACACGGCAGTGACAATTGATCATTTGGGCTTGGTTGGTCGATTTTGAGATTTTTGCTGTTTTGCACTCTTTGAACCCTCAACAACGCTAATCTAGTAAAGTTGAGCTTCAAAATAGCATCTTTCTGTGCAAAAACCATCAATAAAACAGATGACCCACCCTTACAAAAGTGTTGTTGCACAATTTTTGCTCATAAAATGCCAATGTTTGGGCCTTGGCAACGTATAGAACAGTTGAACAAACCTTCGCATGTTTGGTGTCGATCGAAAGAGCGGCATCTCATTCAACCAGTGCAAGGGAGATAACTGCTCTTGGCTTCGTGTACAAAGAGCTATATGATCATTTGCAAGGGATAGATTCAAGCCTTTCAGGTCAGCTGACACGAATGAACCAATGAGAGAGCTCCATTCGCTCCAAGCTTGGAGACAAGATGGCTGCCTTCCGTTCGACTCTGAAGCTCTTCCTCGTACTTTAACGCTGTTACCATGCCTAAAAAAAAGTTCAACACTGTACATGCCTTCAAAGGAAAGAAAAGTAACAAAAGAAGTCAGCAGCTGGCGAAAGCGAGACTTGCAAAGGAGGAAAAGAGTGGCAGCGCAAGTACAGATCGTCCGGCAGATCATCCGACGTCAGTTGTGCATCATGATGAGAACGCACCCCCCCCTGCTTCTTCCACTGTCGCCGAACCAGTGCCATCAACATCAAAATCTCCATCTGAGCCTTCTCCCTCCCCAACCCCTGATCCAGGGCCATCGACGTCAGCATCACGATCTAAACTGGACAGGTTTCGCGATGAGTATGATGTACCCAGTGCTGGTGAACGAACGTGGACTCTTACGGAGGTGGGCCAGCTGAATGAACTCTTTTCTGTTGCTCTATGCCCCAACTGTTTCAACAATGGTCTCTCTGTGCATGTCGGCACTTCCCTTGGATTTTCGCGGAGGATGACACTGAGTTGTGGTCAATGTGGCGAACTGAATGAATGTTTCTCCTCACCCCGTGTGCAGAAAAGGCCAGAGAAGAATGTTGGCTTCGAGGTAAATCAGCTGGCAGTGCTGTTCACTCACCAGATCGGGAGTGGACATGCAGCTTTGAGAAAGCTGTGCAAAGTGTTTGGCATGCCTCTTCTGCATGGAAAAACCTTCTCCCGAATTGACAAAAAAGTGTGTGATGTCATTGCTGCTTCAGCAGAAGCCACCCTTGACATGACTGTTGACATTGTCAAAGAGGAGTATAGAAACACATTCCCTGCTGGCCAACATGTTGAGGAAGATAGCGATGAAGAGACAGACTGGAATTCAGATGATGGCGTGCCTTGGATTGATGTGTCATTTGATGGAACTTGGCACAGGCGTGGGTTCCAGTCTCACTATGGGGTAGGAGTTGTTGTCGATGCCCTGACAGGATATGCAGTTGACTTTGAAGTATTGTCAAACTACTGCCATGTCTGCACTCGGCACAAAGAAAAGCTGAAGAAGATGCCCCCAGCTGAGAGAGCAGCATGGAAGCAAGAGCATGAACCAAAATGCTCCAAAAACTTTGAGGGGTCTGCAAAAGCAATGGAAATGGAGGCTGCTAAACAAATCTGGGGAAGATCTGTTAAGAAGAACAACCTTCGCTACCGCACAATGCTGAGTGATGGGGATTCAGCAGCTTTCGCAGCTGTCAGGGATGCGCAGTCATATGGACCCTCCAGACCAGTGAAGAAACTGGAGTGTGTCAACCATGTCCATAAAAGGATGGGGACAGCCTTGAGGAAACTGGCCGCAGAGAAGAAGCTTGGTGGCAAGGGTTGTGGCAGACTCACTCTTGACAAGTGCACGAGACTTCAGAACTATTTTCGAGGTGCTGTGCTTGACAACGTGAGTAAAGGTGAAGATAGTCTGAGGGATGGCATATGGGCTAGCCTATTCCATTGCATGTCTACTGACAAAGAACCTCACCACACCCGATGCCCTCCTGGAGAAAATTCATGGTGCTTTGTCAAGCAGGCTGAAGCAGCAGGTGCCCAACCCGAGTCTCATGAGAAGCATGTGGGAACTGCTCTCAGCAAACCAGTGGCTGAGGCTCTTGTTCCTGTGTACCGGAGGTTTACCAATTCAGCTCTCCTGCAGAAGATTCTTCATGGAAAAACACAGAACTGCAATGAAAGCCTGAACAACCTGATCTGGGTGCACTGTCCAAAGACTGTCTTTGTTGGTAAGCAGCGTGTGTTGGCTGCTGTTAGTCAGGCAGTGAACCAATTCAACAAAGGCAATTTTCACATTGCAGAAGTGATGAAGAACTTGAACATTGCAGCAAATGAAGTGACACTGGCTATTGTGGAGAAGGAGGATGAGAAGAGAAAGAGAAAAGCAGACAGAGCAGCAAGTGCAGCCTTCGCCAAGAAACGACGCGCACGTCACGTTGAGTGTCAGCGAGCCATTGCTGCTCAGGAAGAGGAAGAGGGACCTTCCTATGGCCCTGGCATGATGCAGGATGACTGACTGAAAGCCAGAAGTGTAAATAGATCAAATCCAGCTGTACATTAGCCTGTAGGCCGTTTCTGCAATGAAGAAAAAATCCTCCAAAATGTTTGAAGGCTGATTTCTCACAATTGGATTTTTCTTAATTGTAGCGACATTGGGAAATTTATTGGAAAATGTGTATTCATCTTAGGCTTTCCCTTTTTTTTAATCATGTAGAGAAGCCATTTCTCTGTACAATAACAGGAGGATTTTAATTGTGAGATTAATGGTAATTTTTATATTAGCTGAGGAATATAAACAATCTCTTGGTTTACCGTAACCAAAAGTATGATAATTACTACTATTGATAACTTTTTTGGTGATCAAGATGGGTAAAATGTTGCTCTGCTATTGTGTGAAGGAGTTGATGATGTACAAAATGCATTTTGTTGAAAGTCTGTATGTGTTTTCTTTATTTTAAAATTTTATATCTAAAAAATTATCTTTTTCATGTTTTCGTCAAATTATCTTTATTAAAGAAAGAAGTACACTAAAAAAAGCATCTTTTTGAACATTTTTCATAGATTCTGACTTA